>SKCR01039595.1:0-116266 GCA_019454045.1 Zanthoxylum bungeanum | reverse complement strand
TTTATAGTTCACTGCATGCTAAGCTATATTTATGTTATACTTATTATTATTATGATATGCATGAATTGATAACTTATTGCCTTAGTCAATGATATGCATGTATTGGTAACTTACTGCTTTATTTGATAATATGCATGTATTGCTAACTTATTGCTTTAGTGATGATTTTGTTTTTGTGTGTGTTGATGATTTACTGTTATTCAAACATGTCATGATTTGTAGTCTCTATTGTCTGGTATGTGAAATATGTCTGGTCGGATTTGTCATATGTCCGCCCTGAATTGCCTTATATCTAGTCGTATGATCCCGTGGTATAGAGAATGGAGCCCGAACGTAAGTTCCATAGCCGATTTCGAATGGACGGTAGTATGATCTCCACTCGGGATACAACTCCACGTACCACTAGGAATTGCCATTTTGTTATGAATGTATCCAAAATACATGTTCGTTAAATATGTATTTGTATATGAATGTTTCTGTGATTCTGATTGAGTTATGCAGTACGTCCGGCCAGACTTCCAGCAGTCCGACCGGACATTTATGTGATATCCGACAGACCATGGCCATATCCGGTCAGGACTCTCTGAGGTATGTCCCATCAAAAGCGTGACTTATGTTATGTTATCAATATTTTATTTATTGTTGTGACATATTTATCACTTTTGTTATTTTGTTGGTATCGTTGTAATTTCACTTATGTATTTTAGATTTGGTACCGCTTAAACTTCTTTTATTTATAGCATTTTTACTTCCATGCTTGCGCAAGTTAATTGCATTATTATTTTGAGCGTAAATATTATATTGGCATTAGTAATAGACCATTTAGAACCCAAAAATATTTAAGATCGGACCTTGCAAAGAGTGTAGTGCGGCCTTGAATCATTCCCGGTGTTTCATATCGGGTAGTGACTCTCTTATTCTCCGATTAATCCCCTATGGGATTATCCATACTCTTTATGGGTTGCGAGTCCAAGAGTATAGTAGTCATGACGTCATAGATATAACGGTAAACCCCGTTTCACACCTACAACTACACAAACGTGATTTTGAAAATTTTATCTACATATTGACTGAACTTGACTGCTTCATGTCGATCTATATAAAGACCTTACATGTGCATAAAACATCACATGCATGAATTATATAATCATAATAAACATGCTAAAATGACTGGGGTGTTACAATGATCCTCCAACAAATTGGGAAGCTTCCTTCAAATGGTGCAAGTAATTATCTTAGACTTGATTTTCACACAAGCTTCTAGCTAGGCAGCTGGCTAGCTACATCATTATTATTCCTTCATTCATAACGTATGTAGGAATGACAGAAAAAATTAGATTCGGCCCAAATTAAAAATATTCAAATTATTTGAATTTGGATTAAAAAATGCGGATCGAAATATAGGTTTGGAAATGAATTTTTTAATTAAAATTATAAAAGACAAAACTAGGATAAAATTCTGATTCTGAATTATTTTATAACATATCTAGTATTGCCGTTTATAATTTCGGATTATTTCCAGATTTTTGAACATTCAGAAAAAATCTGAATATATACGTGACAAAAAAATCCGGATCCAATCCGGCCCGTTCGGACTTTGGCCATGTCTAGTATCAAAAACCCCCGAGTCGGGTTTTTAAATTTAGAGGTCCGGCTCGGGCTCCGGGCCTAAGCCGGGCTCAATTCAAAATTCCCAGGCCCCGCCCGGCCTTGCCTTAATAAAAATAATATATATATATATATATATATATTATTATATATTGTATTAAAAAAATTGGGCCGAATAAGCCCGGCCCGAATATCGGATCGGCCCAGTAACAATTCGGGCCGGACTTTTCCCAGAACCGAACTTGAATATTAATTCCCAGACTCAAACCAGACTTATCAAAATCCAGACCTAACACATGCCACTCCTATCTGAATGTATAGATATCAGGATTATTTTGTCATTACAATATTTACTCGCCGTACTCATGGCGGATTCAGAACGGTCTAAATAAATCCGATTCCGATTCCTGACATCCCAAAATATAATCCGAATTTGAGCCCATTTGGGTAGACCGGCCAAGGTTCCGGTTCTGGTTCCGGAACCGAACCGGAACCTAACCGGTTCGGTTAGGGTTATCACCCTGACCGAACCGGTTGGAACCGCTGGAACCGAATGGTTCCAGTGGTTCCAACGGTTCCAACCGTACGTACAATTGGGGACCAATGCTGGCCTAATATGATTGATACCCTAGGGTTTACTGCTGCAGAGGGTGATGTACTTGAAGGGTATTGTGATCATGAAACTCCGGCCGCCGCGGCTCATATCCCGCCATCAACAGTCCCTGTGGAGTCTAATTCTAGGGTTGTTAATTTGGTGAAGGGTTTGGTTCCTTGATGAATGGAATTCGTTTTTGGTTATTCAAATTAATAAAATAAGTACAAGTTTTTATGATGAAAGTCCTTAATCATTGAATCATTTTCAATTCAACAAAAATTGCAAATGATTAGAATGAAAAATACAAGATATGTAAAAAATTAATATGCAAATATTCCCTCTATCAAAGATATGTCATTAGGAGACATCCAAAGAACACAACTAACCCACTTAAGTATATGATAAGATCATAAATTACAACATTAAGAAGTTTATAAAATCAACAAAATAATCTCAGGTTTCACATGCAACAAAGAGAATCTTTCTGATATTGTAATATTTACACTAAGAAGTTGGCAGCAGCATCATTTCAATTTTAGAAATTGAGGTTAGTTATAGAAAGAATAATTAAGCAGCAAACGCCAAAACAAATGAACCACAATGTGACTGCAATTTGACAAACAGAGAGAACAAAACCTATATGCTAGGGTTTCCATGTTTTAAGCAATCCCATTGATGCCAATCTTGCAATAAAATTGTGTAGACAATTTGACAAGTTATTTAAATAATAAAAATAACAAGAGCAAAAGACAATTTTTTTTTTTTTAACAAGAACAAAGAAATTAAAAAAACAAATTGTGGGTCGTTCCTGAAATTTTTCTCAGCTATTAGTTACATATACTTGCCATGTGCTTCATTGAGCTCTCACAATTCCAAAGCAGTGACAGAGAAAAATGGATAAGTCCCACTACTACATGCTTTCGTTTCTTGTTATTAATCTTATGGTCTTATTGAACAAGTTCAAAGTTGTTCAGTGTGACGCCGATCCCACATATGGCTTTAGCCCTGTAGTATTGACACCTGGAAATTTTGAATTGCAAAGACCATACGATGTACCACTCGAAGAACGTTACAGATTTCAAAACGGGGTGCACAAATTATGGGTCTATGCGGATGACAAGCCTCACGATCCCAATAGTCATACCCAACCGCGAACAGAAATACGCATATATGTAACCACCATCTCTTCCTACAAAGTTCAAGAAACGTCTTTATTTTTAAATGAACAATTGAATATCTCTTTTAATCTTTATGCAGGGGCTGGACTATTCATCAGGAGTGTGGCAATTTGAAGGCTACACTGAGCTGGTGACTACCGATCTCTATGACAAGTGGTTTCTGCCTAATATCATTCACGATGTAGTTTGTTACATAGGATAAAATCCATCATTCCAAATTTTTGGCCACTGCTACACTCTATGTAGATATGACAATCTGCAAATCACCTGCTTTGGGAGTGCTTCGTCTGTAAGGGCCTCTTCCAAGAAAAGTGAATAACTCTTGTCACATTAGCCTTCTAAAAGTCCAAACTTCCAAGTATGACATACATTATATACCTAGCCTCAACCCCGATCCCCGGGTCGGCATGCCGAAGTGAATGGCGCTGGATCAAATCTCCCTTTCTTCAAACAGGTCAGGTCAGTAAACATGGACCACCTTGGATCGACTTCCACAAATGCTCAAAAACAGCCAAATCTAGTACTTCTTTTATGGGTCGGGTCGGGGGTAACTACTTGCTTCAACAATAACAGGGTCCCTCGGGAAAACTCCTGCGCACAACGGGCTCGGGTCCCCCATCTGACTTCAGCCACTCTAAGCCCTCACCATTCTCCTCTGGCCAAGTACAAATCTCATGCTGCCTCTCCTTGGTGTTCAAACTTCCTCCGGTGAAAAACAACCGTCAACATAGAAAATTAAAAATATGCAAATATTCCCTCTAATCAGATTCCAGATACCTGACCGTCATTAGGAGGACTAACCCACTTCATTACATGATAAGATAATAAATTATGCCTAAGCTTTTCAAACTGGGCCAGAAATGTCAACATCAAGAAGTTCATAAAATCAACAAAATAATCTCAGGTTTCACAATGCAACAAAAGGGAATTTTTCTGATCATGCAATATCTACACATAAGAAGTTGGCAGCAATATCATCTCACGTTAAGAAATTGAGGTTAGTTATAGAAACAAGAAGCAGCACACTCCAAAGCGTCTCTTATAGGGTTTCCATGTTTTAAGCAATCCCATTGACGCCAATCTTGAAATAAATATTGTGTAGACAATTTAATAAATTACTTTAAAAAATAGTTATAATCAGAGCAAAAGCCTTTTTGAAACAGGAACAAAGAGGAATTATAAGCTTGGGGTTTGTATGGGAAATCTGTGCTGTGGGATTTATATACAGAATAAAGACAATTCACAGGCAACATAGTTACATTCCTAGAGTAGCTATCATAAGAAATTCCACTAGTTCTGTGTTATTTGCTAAAACCTAATTCAACTCCCTTCTTTTGTCCGGGTTGGTGCGGGCTATGAAAATATATTACGACTTAATAATAATCAAAGGTCATAATAATTTACTGAATTTTCTTTGCATATAATTCCCAATCTAGTTGGAGAAAAAATATTCATATCAGTCAGAACTTGTAGAAAAAACTTCCTATTATGACCGTGTTGTTAAAGGCATAAGGGGCACTAAAATGTAAAGAGTCATGAGACCTAGGCGTGTGTCCGATGAAGGTGAGACACTAATTGCTAAAAGACTTATTAAGTATCCAATCACCTAAAATAAAGAGAGATCATTAAAAATATATCAAAACACAATTTTAATAAGTTTATGTTTAATATAAATTACAATACAAATACTAATAATATAAATTAATGTATTTGTCGAAATTTAAAGCTCACTCCAAAATCTATTTTAATATATTAAAGGACAGTTATATAAGTTGATTTTGGGATTCATGTAGGTTTTTCTATCCCATTTTACTAGGCACGGTCTCCTACAAAAGGCGCATACCTGATGAAGGTTAGACAACCTTCGACTGAAGTTTCTGGTTAAAGATCAGGGACCTGCCAATGCGGTGTTCAAGCTTCTCCTATAAAAAACTACCTATAAAACACTAAATGTTGATCTATGAAGTTTACACACCACCACAACGCTGACAACACCATTTTCCAATTTGATTAAAGAACCACGTACTGCAAATTCATATAGCCAAAGTTCTGAATCAATGCTAAAATATTGCAGAAAACTCAATAGACATGTAGATTATTACTATTTACTAAACAAATCATCATAAAACTTCTCAATTTCTCATGGCCCCATGTATTATGTATTCATTACAAATTGATTAATTAAACTAAAAGAATATCAAGATCATCAACTGCCACAATCGTTTTATATTACATATCTTAAATGTAATCTATAATTTGCATAATTAATGTCTTGGGGCTTGATCTCCACTTCAACTTCTTTTCCATTACTCCAATCATTTTAAGCCTTTTCAATTATGTAACGTTCATGAACAAAATAAATAATGTCGTATCTATATAAACCCTAGTTTCATATAACCTTTAACAACACACATACACATCTCTTTGCTCTTATCACAAAATGGCTAATGCTTCTACGATCTTCGTTGCCTCTTTTTCTTTGCTTTGATCATAGTTCCATAGCCGATTCACGTACTTTAACGAACCCTGGATCAAGTCTAGTGTCGCGCCTGAAACTAGATGATGAATCATCGAATTGCTGGGATGCTTTGATTCAGATTCAGTCATGCTCTGGAGAAATCATTATCTTCTTCCTCAACGGTGAGACGTATCTTGGCAACGAGTGCTGTAATGCCATACGTACAATTGGGAACCAATGCTGGCCTAATATGATTGATACACTAGGGTTTACTGCTGCAGAGGGTGATGTCCTTGAAGGATATTGTGATCATGAAACTCCGGCCGCCACCGCTCATATCCCGCGGTCAACAGTCCCCGTGGAGCCTGATTCTAGTGTTGTTAATTTTGTGAAGGGTTTGGTTCCTTGAGTGGAATTCGTTTTTGGTTAATTCAAATTAATAAAAGTGTCCTACATGTGAAGCTTTATGTTAAGATCTTGTTTTGAGTTATTTTAGTCATTTTAATTTGCTTTTATTTGGTTTTGTTAATATCTTTGCAGCCAGTGGTGTTTTTAATTAGTGCTTTTGAATTAATTTTTAACCATAGGGATAGAGCCTACATTAATTAATTTAGATTCGCATGCAACTATTAATTTTGATAAAGGGTTTTTGATGCATGGATTTGGGGATATCGAATTTTGATCCAAGGGGTACCATAATTGATCACAACAAATATGATGAGGCCAAAACATAAAAATTTAACTGATCTTATCTCTTGTTCTGATACAATATGATTTGAAAATCAAATAGTTTATATTAAAGACTATATATATATATATATATATATATATAGGAAAGTTGCAAGCGTCCTTTTGCAGTCATTGAATCCAAATTAAATAATCCAAGGATTACAATTATATTTATTTTCATATATCTTCAATGGGGTCACATATGTAAAGGTTTACTTTTCGGTTTTCACATCAAAGAGTTAATCAATCATTTTCAGGAAAAACAAAAAAAAAAAGTTAAAACAGTCTGCTGAAAACAAACAAATCTGAGCAACTGAAGATGATCCCAAAACTGAAGAGGAGAAAACGAGAAACGAGGTGATTTGAAGAAAATCTTCAAGCCTTCCAAACATCTAAATGTAAATCAACTTCCTTTTATTTTCCCACCGTGCATGCAGATGATATATCAATGTCGTCAATTTCAAAAGAAATTAAGTAATAAATCTTAATTTCATCTCCTCAATTCGATTTCTTTCCCTCTTTTCTCTTCTTAATAGTCAATAGTTAATAGTTAATACTCTACTTTTATTTCTCTCTCCCCGCATCCAAACATAATTCCATGACTGCACTTCTTTTTTCACTTATGTGGAAATGATACTTGAAATATAAAATAGGTGAAATTATACTTTAAGGTTTAATCTAGAGGATTTTACTAAAAAACCTAAAACCTCTACTCTTTTTTTTTTTTTTTTGAAATGTTGGAAACTCTGCGGCTAAATCATTCGATCGGGCTTAAGCGGAGCATGTATAATTTCTGGTTGTCCTAAACTCTTACAAGAAATTTATTTCTTGAACTCGAACTCAAGACATAACAATAAAGTTTTAAGCCTTTTGCTACAACCTCTACACACTGTACCAAAAAGTCCAAATAAAAAAAAATTCATTTTTAGTCTAGTTCATGGTAAAATTATCAAGACAGACATCACGTTAAAGGGAAATTACAACCATACCATTTCAACTTGACTTACGTGGCAATGAAGTAAAGCACATGTGCGTGTAATCCACAAAATTATTTAATTTCTTATTTTAAACCGTAAAAATCTCACAAAATATAAAGTATTTCATAAAAAATTACATATTATCGATCTATAAATCGTAAGTTTTAAAACAAAAGCCATTATTGATTTAATTTGACCAAAAAAGGGGTAAAAATAATCCTTACATTTATAATAAAATAATGATTTAAAATTAATCATTTTCAAATACTCATATCTTCTTCATGAGGACTCTAAATCACAATTTGTAAAATTATACATACATATAACTTTCATTAACAAACTTCTATTAATTCGGACTTACTCAAGATTGAAATTGGCCCCAAAGTTATTTCGTCGCACATTGACCTCCCTTATACTCACATTTTTATCTCAGTCATATTGGTGACTAAAGGTTATATTATGTGTGACTCAGTCACATTACTTAAGTGACTGAGTCACATTAATTACCTTAGTCACATTGCTGATCATCGATCACATTAGTACAATCAAAATCATATTTTACTTAAGTTACAAAGAACTCAGTCACAGTCACATTTTTATCCATAATCACAATATGACTATTAGTTAGGCTACTGATAATTTAATCATAAGTATGCCACAGTCATATTTGTGGCCCCAATTACATTTGTGACTTCAATCACATTATGATTGTATTTTTTTTATGTAATGTCACAATGTGAATATTAGTTAGGTGAGTGACTGAAAATTTATCCATGGGTGCGCTTCAGTCACATTTATCATCAATTTCAAAAGAAATTAAGTAGTAATTTTTTACCCATTTACATGATTTCTATCAAGTATTCTCTTAGAACAAGTCTAGCAAACTGACAAATCAATCACAGAAACACAGATTCTTATAAATGAGCTGACTCAGCTGACGAAGAAATTTTACCCCAAATTTTGGTTTCAATGAAAGGCAAATCAGAATGGGGATTTTAATGAGAGAGTGGAAGCTGTCCAAGAGATACATTAAATCACTTTTAGATTTCTTCTCTTATGTTGGGATTCATCTTCAATTACTTTGGTCTCGATTTCATCTCTTTAATTCGAGTTCGTCTTCAATTGTTCCGGTCTTGATTTCTCCTCTTCAATTTGGGAAATATTATTAACTTTCCCCATTTTCTCCTCTTATTATTTAATAGTTTGTTCATCATGGTTTTTCACTCAGAAGATGGTTCGAATATCGAGGAGGAGTTGGATAATAAAGACCTAAAGACTTGGAGAGACAGAAAGAGTGAAAGATCCGACTTTGTGATACATAAGAGTTCTCCCAAGGGAATAACGTGTTAGGGATGAAGTGAATTATCATACCGACCCACCCTAATGAATGAATGATGGATTTGGGATTATTAAAAAATTTATTGAAATCGACCCGATGAGGTCTGTGCATGGCAACCTGATCCAATGAGGTACATGCATGTCAACCCGACCCAATAAGGTCCATGCATGTCAACTCGATCTAGTTGAGAAAGTTAGAGGGAGCTTTGATTACTATTATCTTGCTAGTTAGGCCGACCCGAGGAATGAAGATGAGATCACAGGCCGACCAGTTACAGAGTCATATGACGTATGCCCTAAATGAGAAGATATTCTTCTAGAAGGCTAATGATGACGGAATTTAATCGACAGCTCTTATTGGAGGAAGACTCTACCAGCTATCCATAGGAAGAAACAATACCAGAGTAATTGAATCATAGGCTATGGCATCAACAAAATGTGTAGTAGTGGTTAAAATATTGTAATGATGTGTTTCTCCTAATTTTGAGCTTCCGGACTCTGATTCGTCCTCGGTTGTTTCCTATGGACTCATAATGGAATATAGTATTCCATTAAATTAATTTAAAATACACTCATACTTTATATCCATGGGTTAGACCTATATTCGCTGCGGGGGTATCGATTCAACCCTATGGGTTCCACATTCGCCCCAACATTCATGACATGCCTGCATTGAGAGAAACATAATATTAGAAAAATTGAATTAAAGCTATGGTCAATAAAGGTCAAAATAAACGAACAAGTGATAAACATCAGTAGAAAAGAAATGCAAAGAGGTCGATCAGTTAGTTATTATTTACTGGGCTGTTTCTCGGCCGATGGATGGGACCTCGGGATGAGACCCGCATCATAAAATGAGGATATGTTGAGGATGTCTCTGTAATGGCCTGTAAATTAAGATACAAGCTTCACCTTTACCTTGACCCTATGGTGGACTTTAGGAATATCACCTTAGCAAGCTACAAGGAGTAAAATTGTGTTAATATAATAAAGAATGGAGATCCTAAGGGAACGAAGACAAAGTGATAAGGTGGGGTCATCACCTCCAACCCGGAAGGTGGTCGACATAGTTGTTTCTTGACTAGAGATAATTTGGCATTCACCCTCATGCACCCCCAGCCCTGAACCATTTGTCTTTGAAATTCTTGTTGGTGACAATGAGGTTTAAGATTAGTTTCTTGCCGCCAGGGTAGAGGGACAAGTAGTACCGACCCTTATATTCCTTACAGTTGGCATTCATTTGGTACAGTTGCTTCATGTCTTCAACTAAGCGCTCCTCAAGGTCAGCTCGGTTTCATACCATATACCGGCCAGCACCCTTCATCCGTTTAGGTTGAGCTGACATAGAGCCAAGTTCATGGCGGCCAACACTTGGCAAAGTAGCCCAACATGAGTGGGCATAAACCCACATCAAATAAGGCTGTGCAGATGGAAACTCAATCGATCCTAGGTCGGCTTGCCAAATCTTCCCCTTCTTGAATGGTCAGGCTCACTTCCTCGGGAATGTTACCGTAGCTTGTCTAGCTCAACTTGGGTGATAAAAGAGGCCATGTCCATATCTAAGTTGACAAAGTCTATGAGAGTATATACTGGCTCGGGTCAGGCTACCCTTATAGAATATAATCGGTTTTCTTCATCGGATAAGGTCGGGGATGTGTTATAATCATTGTCTTCCATCACACTAGGATCAATGGGGCGTGGGTAGGTGCTTCATGAAGCAGCATATTTAGAGGAGTCTCAGAGTAGGATTTTGAGTCTAACATTCCTAAAGATTGACCCGATGATGAAGGTTAAACAATGATGGATAAAGTTTTGTTCTCAATCATTTTGGGCTATTTTATTGCTAGTTGGGCTTAGTGTTATCTAGGGATTTACTGAGTCATCCTTACCAATTGACTAACCCTAAAAATCTATAAATGCCCAAACAATGGCTTAGTGGCAAGTCTGTAAGCATGATTTTAGCCAGAAACAAAACCTAGAAATACGTACATTCACATGCATTCAACACCAAAAACGAAAACAAAAGCACGTACCCATATACCCACATCACGACCAAAAACTCATATGTGAAATATTAGAAACCCAGAAATCTCAGGTTAAACCCTAAGAAAAACCAATACCAAAATATCAAACCCAAAACATGCGTTCATCAAGATTCATCGCACATTAATTTTGAATATTAAGTATGCTTAGTACGAAGGAGATAAAGAGAGGGTTCATGGAATGCTTACTTGTGTTTTCAAGTTTGAAGTTGAAAGATTGAAGTTGTTAAAGAAGCTTGGAATTAATTGTTAAAGATTTGAGAGAGTTTGGAGAAAGATAAGAGTTGTAAAAATAGATGATAAACATAGTAAGCCTTTAAATAGGCTACGTAGGTTGATCTTGATCGTTAGATTGAATCAAGAATGAGGGATTGATGACACGTATCAAGTCAATCATGGCAATAAAATTCAAATGGAGGGCTTAAATTATAGCCTCGAGCTCAGTTGATCACAATTGTCCAGGTTTTGGTGTGTGAATCACATATGGATGACAATTTTCATGTTGGGGAGACGAAACAAAAGGGGATTTGATGGACATTTAAGAAAGACCATTATGCTTTTTCACTTTCTTGGGAACGATTCAAAAGCCATAGGAGATCATTTTTCAAGTAGCAGGAAAAGAAAGACAATCGTCACAAAAAGAGCTTCTTTGGATGTATGTGGAGTAACCTGACCTGAGGGAAATGAATTTTGGGAGAGTTGAGGCAATATGAATTTTTCAGAGGCTAACAAACCGAGGATGTTGGATCGCTCTCTAACTCATTGACATCGAGAACTATGAGATAGATGTTGAGGGTAATTTTTCATGATGAGGAAGGTTTGAATACCGATAAGGGGTAGAATATGAATTATGTTTAGACAAAAATGGATAATAAGGGTCCAATGGTCTGAAAAGACAAACAGAGTTTGACAGAAGGACCTGGACTTGTGATATAGAGGATTTCTCCCAATGGCAGAACGTGTTAAGGATGAAGTGAATTATCATGCCGACTTTATCTAATGAACGAATGATGGATTTGGGATTATTAGATAATTTCTTGAAACCGACTTGATGAGGTCTTTGCATAGAAACCTGACCCGATGAGGTCTATTCATGTCAACACGATCTGGTTGAGAAAGATATAAGAAGCTTTGATAAGTATCACTTGCTCGGTAGGTCGACCCGAGGAACGAAGATGGGATCACAGGCCGACCAATTACGAAGTCATATGACGTATGCCCTAAAGGGGAAGATATTCTTCTAGAAAGGCTAATGATGACAGAAGTTGATTGACAATTCTTATTGGACGAAGACTCTACCAGCTATTGTTGTGAAATTTTCTATCGTACCGCAAGTGTACGGTGTCAAGTTTTAGTAAAGATCAGTGAAGAGTGTCGAACCCACAGGGATTGTATTCAACTCACACTAAGTACTATAATTAGTAAACCTAACTTTATTTAGAAAACAACTAATTAAGATTAAACTAATATTAAAACTAAAAACTGATTAAACAAGAGATTGAAACGTTAAATTAAGATAATCCAATGAATATAGAGATATTATAGAGTCTGATTTCACCTAGTTATCCCTTATGTATTTGTCATGCCAATCAATCCTTACTCAATTGAATTATTTATAAGTCGAGAATCCTAAAGTATTCAACTCCATCTCCCAAGCAACGGTGAAAATATTATTAATCTAGTAATTAATAATTCATTACGTTCTGTGGTTTTTTGTTAACAATTTCAAAGGAACTATAGATTCTCCCGAACTCTACAAAACTCCTAGGTTATATTCTCTAGATCCTATTCAAAATCCCTCTCTCCCGAGCGATAGATTTTAAACATGCATCATCTCAATTTGTGGCCAACAAACAAGAAACATTAAACACAAGAGAATACAAATAAACTGAATCAAAACTTCATCATAAACAAATTGATAATCAATACATAGGTTCAAGCATAGGCTACATCATCCTCTAGAATTATGGAATTAGTTCATGACTAAAGATAAAAACAATGAAAACATGGTCATGAATCTAATAGAAATCATTAGAGTTTAAAGAGAGAACTAGAAGATTAAACCAGAATCGAATCCCTTCGTCTTCAGACGTCACCACCTTCGTCTCCACTTGTCCCTTTTCAATATTTCTCTTTGGATCTCTCTAAGATATGTGTTTTGAGTCTTTGTGTTGTGTATTAGCCTCCTTTCTAGGGTTTTGGACGAGCTTATGAATTTATAAGTCATGGAGTCATTGTTCATGTAAAACCCTAAAAATTGATGTTTCTAGGGGTCTGACGCAACACTGCATCTTCGGAAAGTGGCGTTACGGCTTCGAACTCTCAGCATTTTTGTATGGCAGAAAACTAAAGACGCGTCGCGACCCAAGGCAAATTTTTAGGATGTTGATTTCTGCATTTTTGCTCTTCTCGCGTGCTTCCGATGCGTCCGTAGGGTCCCAAAACACAAATAATTACCCCAATATCCATGTTTCAATGCTTCCTAACAATAAAATATAAACAAACTATAAATATATTAAATTATGTGAAATTTAACAAAATAATAAGCTAAGAATGCAGGAATAAGTGGGTATAAACCGCACTTATCAACTATCCATATGATGAAACAGAACTGGAGTAGTTGAATCAAAAACGTGTGTAGCAGTGGTGAAAAGGTTGTAATGATGGGTTTCTTCTGACTGATGTGGTAGAAACTAGTGGTAGTGCAATTGTTTATTGAGTGGTTGGAGAAAGCAGCATGGCGACAATGATGGCCTGATGCCGATAGCTGACATCATTGGTTAGTAGAATATTAGATTTTAGAGATTATATAAAGAGGCTGACATCATTGTTTGTCTGCTTGCTAAATCTTCTTTTGGTTCCCCATTAACCAAACAAATTCATTGTTTGTGGGAGGTTTGTTTAAGGGGTAATTTCTTATATTACTTTTAGAATGGAAAACATCATCACATAATTAATACTCTATTTTTATTTCCCTTTCCCCACATCAAAACATAGTTCCATGATTGCACATTTTCCCCTTCTTCGATGTTTTATGTGTGGAAATGATACTTGTAATATAAAATAGGTGAAAAAACGTTAATAGACTTTGTGGATATATTTTTTTTCAAAATTATTTATTATATTTTAAGGTTTAATCTAAGAGGTTTTACTAAAAACCTAAAACCTCTACTCTTGTTTTGAAAACGTTGGAAATTACGCCGCCAAATCACCTGATCGGGCTTAAGTAAAACAGTTAATGTTAGGGTTGGTGCTCAGAGCGCCAATTTTCTTATGTATTTCCATGTAAATACTTATGTAACATTTTTTATGAATAAAATAAACAGTTTCTATTATATAACATCTCATTATATATGGTAAAGACATAAATGACCTTAGAATGATTATTTATAATACTGTTACAAAAGCGTCGCAACTGACATTGAGTTGTATCATGACATTGTCATTCTTAGACAGTTCCTGGTCATGGTTTACACTACTTGGTCAGTAAAGTAAACCCATTGAGATTGGTACATGTCGTATATTGGAATAATGGATTCCAATGGTTTCTCAATGAATCATGAGTCTTGGAGACTCGTATAGACGTGTAGGTATTTATAGCGGATAAACAATAAACGACTCACTGAATATTCTTAATGGATGGTACACCAACGTCAATAAGAATCTTCTTGGGTTGAGTGAGCATAGTGATTCTTTGACTTGAGATACCACTGTGGATATATGAGTTATCTTCCACACTTTGATGGCAGTCACGTCACCAATCTATTTAGATCAGACCTTCGCATGTTCGTTGGGTGTGGACTTATGCTTAGGATATCCTGTGTGTATCAAGATAGGATCCGTCAGTTCTGTGTACAGAGCATAGGTATTCAATATGGAATTAGCAATTTGTTAAATACATAGGCCCGTGGTACACTGTAGAAGTGAGTTCTATGTGTTATTAAGAGATTGCTAATAGAAACGTCGACGTGATTATATCTATAGAGATTTGACGTTTATATCAATATCTCTGGAATAAATCGTATACCTGTGGAGGATGTATTATACATATGCAATGACATCGACCTGTATGGTTCAGTTAGTTTATCTGTGTTCGTCATAATCTACGAGTGGGTAGATTATGGTCAAGAAATAGGATTTCATGATGGATATGCCTGAACCTAGAGAGTCTCTCTAATGAAATATACTCGTAGAGCACTAGGGAAACTTTTATGAATAATATTGATTATTTACAAATTATTTAACAGTTAAACGAAAGATACAAGCAAATGGACCTAATGGTCATTTCCTAATTAATGTGTATTTGTATTTCATATTTGATTTTATTAAATACACATTAATTAAATATCAAATTGTGACTTTTGACATATATCATTAATATATGTATTTTGATTATTTAATGTAAATATAATACATATATTTAAGATATTTGTATTTAATTATTTAATGGTTTAAATGTTTAATAGTTAAATTAATTAAATAATAAATATCTTATGTCATGATTAAATTTTGTAAATGACCTTAAATGATTGGAAACACTTGGTGGATTTCATTAAATGGTTTAATGATCAAATACCAAAAGTTTTATATATGATTTTCCATTTAATTAATTAAAATAAAATGAAAAATATATAGATATTATTTTCTTACCAAGTTTCGGCCAAGTCAAGAAAATACAAAAGGGTTTGTTTTCATTTTTGTTTCATAAGTTCAAGTTACCAAATATTACAAAAGATGAGAGATGGTCGAGATAAGGTGCAAGCGATGAAACACAATACTCCACATGGAAATAGGCCACCACGACCGACCAGGTCTAATGAGGCAGGGCCCGTACCCCCAGGCCTAGTGGGCGATGTACTATACCCATGTATGGGATGAAGGTTGAGAATGAATTTTATTATAATGAAGAGTTTGATAGATTATCAGAGGTGGATATGGGTAGATTTCGGTCTAGACGAGGTGGGAATGAAAGGATGTTCAGGAGAATTCATGAGAATGAGGAAGATGGTGACTTGGGTAAAACCAAGATGGCTTTCCTTCCAAGTCAATAATGATCCCGAAGCTTATCTAGAGTGGGAAATTAAGCTAGAGCTTCTTTTTGACTGTCATAACTATTCAAAGCTTAAGAAGGTGAAGTTGGTGGTTATTGAATTTACCGATTATGCACTTGTTTAGTGGGACCAAATGATGACAAACATTAGGAGGAATAGGGAGTGCCCGATCATTACATGGGCAGAATTGAAAATAGTTATGAGGAAGCGGTTTTTACCGAGCCAATACTACTGAGATCTGTATCATAAACTTCAAAATCTTACACGAGGGTTTCAGAGTGTCGAAGACTACCACAAAGAGATGGAAATTACCGTGATTCGTGAAAATGTCGAGGAAGACCGATAGGCCACTATGGCACGGTTTCTAAGTGGGCTGAATAGGGAGATTATAAATGTAGTGGAATTGCAACATTATATGGAGTTAGAGGACATGGTATGTATGTCAATGAAAGTGGAGCGCCAACTGAAGCGAAAAACTGCATTAAAGAGTAATTCGGGTCTAAACAATACATGGAAGGCAAAATTGGGAGATAATGACAAGGATGACACCACATCTAGGTTTAGATCATAGGCCCCAAAACCAAGGGAAGACTTCACCATCAAACCTAAACCAAAAATTGATACTCCACCAAATAGAAGTCGTGACCTTAAATGTTTCAAATGTCTGGGGAGTGGTCATATAGCTTCACAGTGCCCTAATAGAAGGACCATGTACATGGGGTGATAGTGAGTTAATTTCAGATGGTAAGGATGTTGTGGAGGAGATGCCCGAGTTGGAGGTCGCCACTGATGAAGAAGGGGTTGAGTATGCAGCCAAGATGAAGTCCCTTATGACCTTACGTGTTTTATATACCCAGGCCAAGGTTGAGGATGATATGGCTCAACAGCAGGAGAACATATTCCATACTAGATTCCTAGTCCAGAACAAGGTATGCAACATGATTATCGATGGGGGCAGTTGTACTAATGTGGCTAGCAGAATACTTGTTGAGAAATTGGGTGTGACTTTTCTTAGACATCCTAAGCCTTATCGTTTACAGAGGTTGAATAACAGTGGTGAGGTTAAAGTTAATAAGTAGGTCTTGGTTAGTTTTACAATTAGTAAATACAAGGAGGAGGGGTTATGTGATGTAGTCCCCATGCAAGCTGGGCATTTGTTACTAGGGCGTCCTTGGCAGTTTGACATGAGAGTGATGCATGATGGGTTTCGAAACAGATATTGTTTTGAGCAAGATGGAAGGAAAGTTATACTTGTTTCGTTGACACCACATGAAGTCTTTGAAGACCAAATGAAGCTACAAGCTTCTACAGAGAAAACACCCACGGGCGATATCGAGAATGTGAGTCGAGGGGGTAAGGTTGACAGTTCCAGGGGATTAGATAAGAGATATACTAAGTGTGCACAAGATAAAAAGAGTCTAGGTAGAATGAAAAATAGTTTCTTTGCTACATAGGGGTTATTGAGGAGAGAGTATGCCAAAAACAAAGTTATAATCCTCTTTTTGTATAGAGAAACTCTTCTGAGTTCTGATGAAACTAACCCTAACACTGTCTTGCCTAGTGTGTTTACTTCTTTATTGCAAGATTATGATGATGTGTTTATAGAGGAGATACCTCATGGTTTAACACCACTTCGAGGTATTGAACATCAGATCGACTTCATCCCAGGGGCGGTCATTCCTAATCGACCAGCCTACCGCAGTAACCCTGAGAAAACTAAGGAGTTCCAAAGGCAAGTTAAGGAGTTGATGAGCAAAAGGTACGTCCGGGAGAGCATGAGTCATGCGCAGTTCCAGTCTTGTTAGTACTAAAGAAAGATGGCACATGGAGAATGTGTATGGATTGTCGAGCAGTCAACAATATCACTGTAAAGTATGGTCACCATATCCCTAGAATAGATGATATATTGGATGAATTATATGGGTCTTGTATTTTTTCTAAAATTGACCTTAAAATTGGGTATCATCAGATTAGGATGCGAGAATGAGATGAATGGAAACTGCTTTTAAAACAAAATATGGACTATATGAGTCACTTGTGATTCCATTTGGGCTTACAAATGCCCCAAGCATTTTTATCGGTCTAATGAATCATGTTTTGCGTGCTTTTTGGGAAAATTTGTAGTCGTATATTTTGATGATATTTTAGTGTACATCAATAATTTAGATGAACATGTAGGACATGTCCAATCTATGTTTGATGTTTTAGGAAGTAATTATTGTATACTAATCTAAAAAATATGACTTGTGCATGGAAAAAGTGATATTTCTGGGGTATGTCATTAGTGTTCAAGGCATTGAGGTCGATGCGAACAAGGTTAAGTCCATTCGTGAGTGGCCTACACCTAAGAGCATCACTGAGGTTAGGAGCTTACATAGACTAGCCAATTTCTATACGAGGTTTGTCGTAAGAGAATTTAGCACTATTTCCACACCACTTACTGAATTCATAAACAAAAATGTTGGTTTTCATTGGGGGGAGGAACAAGAAAGTGCCTTTAAACTCCTTAAAGATCGTTTATGTTCTACGCATGTTTTAGCCTTACCTAACTTTAACAAAACTTTCGAGATTGAGTGTGATGCTTCAGGTGTTGGCATTGGAGCAGTTCTTATACAAGAATGACATTCTATAGCTTTCTTCAGTGAAAAGCTAAATAGCGCGGCGCTACGGTACCAGACCCACGACAAAGAGTTTTATGCTCTAGCTAGAGCACTAGAAACTTGGCATCATTACCTTTGGCCAAAGCAGTTCGTGATTCACACTGACCATGAATCTCTGCGGCATATCAAAGGTCAAGGAAAGCTTAACAAACGGCATGCCAAATGGATGGAGTTCGTGGAGACTTTTCCATATGTCATTCGATATAAGCAAGGTAAGGAGAATGTGGTTGCTGATGCATTGTCACACATGTATGCTTTACTTACATCCTTGAGTTCTAAGTTTCTTGGTTTTGAATTTATCAAGGACTTGTATGCAAAAGATCATGACTTTGTTGAGATTTACAATGCATGTGAAAAGGGCGCATGTGATAAATTTTACAGACAAGATGATTTTTTATTTAAAGAGAATAAATTGTGTGTGCCTAGCTGTTCTATGCGTGAATTATTGGTACGTGAAGCACATAATGGAGGTCTTATGGGTCATTTTGGTGTTTAAAAAACTTTGGATATCTTACATGAGTATTTTTATTGGCCTAAAATGAAACATGCCATCCGCATTTGTGATGGGTGTATTACTTGTAGGACATCAAAATCTAAAGTTCAACCACATGGGCTTTATACACCGTTACCTTTTCCCCAGGCACTGTGAGTAGATATTTCCATGGATTTTGTGTTAGAATTGCCTATATATAGGAAGGGACAAGACTCTATTTTTTTATAGTTGACTGTTTTATCAAGACAGCACACTTTATTACATGTCACAAATCAGATGATGCCCACACATTGCTGACCTATTTTTACATGAGGTTGTTCATTTACATGGGGTGCCTCGGAGTATAGTATCGGACAAGGATACAAAGTTTTTAAGTCATTTTTGGAAAATTTTATGGGGTAAGCTGGGAACTAAACTCTTATTTTCCACCACTTGTCACCCACAGACTGACGGTCAGACTGAAGTCGTTAACAGGACCCTGTCCCAACTATTGCGTACTGTTATTTCTAAGAATTTGAAGTCACATGAAGAATGTTTACCTTTCATTGAGTTTTCATATAATCGTAGTATTCATTCCACTACTTCTTATTCTCCTTTTGAAATTATGTATGGATTTAACCCACTAACACCTCTGGATTTATTGCCCTTGCCCGTTGATGAGAGGGTTAGCCTGGATGGTAAGCGCAAGGCTGATTTGGTCTAGTCCATACATGAGATAGCATGAAAATACATTGAGAATAAGAATGAACAATATGCCTTGCATGCCAACGAGGGTAGATGAAGTGTCACATTCGAACCTGGTGATTGGGTTTGGGTGCACATGTGAAATGAACGATTCCTAAAGCAATGACAGTCTTAACTCCAACCCAGAGGCGATGGCCTATTTCATATTCTTGAAAAAATAAATGACAATGCCTACAAAGTGGATTTTCCAGGTGAGTATAATGTTTCTGCGTCATTTAATGTTTCTGACCTTTCTTTATTTGATGCAGATTCGAGGTCGAATCCTTTCGAGGAGAGAGGGAATGATGAGGCTCATGATGCAGCCCATGATGGACATGGACGAACCACCACCGTGCATGTTCCAGAAGGTCCAATCACGAGCTCTCGAGCTAAAAAGATCCAGGAAGCAATACATGGATCCTGACTATTCCCGCACCTCTACTACATTGAGTATGGGCTTGAAGCTGGATGAACCCATGATGGTGAACCTTATTCAGGCCATGGAGCAATGAGATACTTAAGCCTATTTTATTATAGTTATTTGATAATTATTATTATTTTATTTAGGGCTTGACATTTGTTTTAATTCAGCCATTTATTTATTTTTTTAGCGTATTACTTTAGATTATTATTTTATGTTTGGGAATTAGGTTAAGCGTGCAAGGGTTTGCACGTGGGGATAGCTTAGGTTAGTTTTATGAAACACGCTTGTTAGCGTGTGGGTAGTTTCGTCTTTTTTCTTTTTTTTGGTTAGGGTTTTTGGTTGAAGCCTCCTTATAAAAGGCTAACTTTTGGTTCTGGTTTCATTAACTCTTCTTCAATAAAATTATATCAATTCGTGGACTTTGAGAAACCCTCAATTTTTTCTCACTGGTTTTGGCTTATCAAAGGTCTGGTAATCCTTTGTGGCGCCCCATTAGCACTCTAGGTTTCTGTTGCTTGTTCCTCAGAGGTTTAGAGTTTTTATCCGAACTGTCTTGACTTTCTTGGGAACGGTTTCAGTCTTGTATGGGTTTACTTGGCTTGTTCCAGGTAGGTTCTCATAACATTTTGAGACCTAAAACCTCTACACACTATACCAAAAGTCCAAGTAAAAAAGAAATTCGGTTTTAGTCTACGTCATGGAAAAATTACCGAGTAAGACATCTTTTTTTTTTAAAAACATAAATATCTCCCAAAATATAAAGTATTTCATAAAATAAAAACACATATTATTGATCTACAAATCATAAGCTTTAAAATAAGACCCATTTTCGATTTATTTCGACAAAAAGGGTAAAAAAAACCCTTATAATTATAAGAAAATAATGATTTCAAACTAGTCATTTTCAAATACTCATATCTCCTTCATCCGGACTCCAAATCACAATCTATAAAATTATAAATACATACATATAACTTTTATTAACAAACTTCTATTAAATTTGGACTTACGCAAGGTTAAAATTGACTCCAAAGTTATTTCGTCGCATATTGACCTCAGTTATATTCATATTTGTTTCTCAATCACATTGGTGACAAAAGGTTGAGTTATGTGTGACTCAGTCACATCGCTTACCTTCAATCACATTAATTGCCTCAATCACATTGTCGATCATCGGTCATATTAGCACAATCTCAATCACATTCTACTTAAATCAAAAGGAACTCAATCACAGTCACCTTTTTACCCACAATTACAATATGACTATTAGTAGGGTGACCGATAATTTTTTCTTAAATATGCCACTGTCACATTTGTGGCCTTGGTCAAATTTGTGACCTCAATCACATTATTTCAGGTGGGTTTTCTTTTTAGTTTCCGGCCATTTTAACTGACGGTGAAAGTTTTTGAGACTCTCTATTCAATCTACCGCTAGATGATTGAGACCAAAGTTTCATGCAATTAAAATGCAAACTATATGTTAAAATTTAAATATGCATGTAACACCCCGTCAATCTTGATGAATATTACATTATGGGATGCATGATATGTTGGGGTTGGTGCTCAGAGCGCCAATTTCCTGTTGTATTTCCTTGTAAATACTCTTGTAAACGTTTTATTATGAATAAAATAAGCAATTTCTATAATATAATATATCTTATAATATGGTAAAGATGTAATAGACCTTAGAATGATTAGTCATGATGAAGTTACAAAAGTGTCGCAACTGACATTGAGTTGTATTATGACGTTGTCATTCTTAGACTGTTCTTGGTCAAGGTTTACACTACTTGGTTAGTAAAGTAAATCCGTTGAGACCGGTACATGTCGTATACTGGAATATATGATTCCAATGGTTTCTCAATGAACCATGAGTCTTGGAGATTCGTATAGACGTGTAGGTATTTATAGTGGATAAACACTGAATGACTCACCGAAGATTCTTAATGGTTGGTACACCAACGTCAATAAGAATCTTCTCGGGTTGAGTACCATTTGTGATTTTTCGACTTGCGATACCACTTTGGGCACATGAGACATCATCCACACGTAGATGACAGTCACGTCACTGATCTATTTAGATCAGACCTCCGTCTGTTCATAAGGTGTGGACAGATCCTTAGGGTGTCCTGTGTGTATCGAGATAAGATCCGTCAGTTCTGTGTACAGAGCATAGGTAGCCCATATATGATTAGCAATCAGATAAAAACTATGGGCTCGAGGTATACTTTAGAAGTAAGTTCTAAGTGTTCTTTTAGAGATTGCTAATAGAGACGTCGACAGGATTATCCCTATAGAGATTTGATGTTTACATCTATATCTCTGGGATATATCCGGATACCCGTGATGGAGGAATTAAACATATGCCATGACCTCGACCTGCATGATTCAACGAGTATATCTGTGGTCGTCATAATTTACAGGTGGGTAAATTATGGACATGAAATTGGATTTCGTGACAGATATGCCTGAATCTAGAGAGTCTCACTAGTGAAATATACTCGTAGAGCAATATGGCAAATTTTATGAATAATACTGATTATTTATAAGTCGTTTAAAGGTTAAACGAAAAATACATGCAAAAGGACCTAATAGTCATTTCCTAATTATTGTGTATTTGTATTTAATGATAGATTTTATTGAATACATATTAACTAAATGTCAAATTGTGATATTTGACATATATCATAAATATATATGTATTTGGATATTAAAGTAAATATAATACATATATTTAAAATATTTGTATTTAATAATTATTTAATTGTTAAATAATTAAAGTAATTAAAAATATAAATATCTTAAGTTTTGATATTTTTGGAGATGCCTTGAGTTACTTTATTTGACTTTTTGAAAATCATTAAATTATGTAATGATCAAAGATGCAAGTTGATAAAGCAAACTTTAATTGAAACAAAAATATCTAGATATTTGTATATTGCTCCCAATTTTCAGCCAAGGGAAATTTTGGGGAGTATATATTGTTTTATTTCATTTTTGATGGATTAGGTTAAAACAAGTTACCAAAAACAAAACAAAAAGAGTTGAGAGAAAAGTTGAAGATACAAAGGAAAAAGCTTGAAAATACCTTGATTTTGTAAGTTTTTCTTAAAATTTTCAACTAAGAAAATGTTTCTATCATGTTTAGCTTCAACATGTATTGCTAGGATGTTGTCTACACTTTTAGATTGTATTTTAAATGGTTATGAACTTGTTTGAAAGATGAAAGCATATATGGTATCAAAGTAAGCTTGAAATGGTTTCATAAGCTCTCTTTTGATTATTTGATAATCAAGTTGCCATTCTAGAGTTGCCAAGCCACTCATTGATGACCTAGAATTGTTCTTGAGTTGTTTCATGATGGTGAGACTTGTTTGGTGCGGTAAAGTTTGAATTGAAGTGTTGGATTTAATTGATTTGGTATATTTTGTCAATTTGAAGAAATTATAAAATTAGGGTTCTTAACCCTTTCCAAATTTGAGGCTATTCATATATGTGATATATTATGGTGTGTATATCATGCATATTAATTTTTGGGTTGATTAGATTTGATCTTGACATGTTTTGAACAAAAATGGACCAAATTGTAAAAATTGAAAAATTGTGGGGATGTTCGGCAATTTGGAATTTTTTAGGGATTTTGTTGCAATCTGATTTTGATGTTATAAATCATTTTAAAATTTATTTAGAATCATCCAAAATTATATTTGACAATTTAAAGACTAAAATGATCAATTTGAAACTATTGGGCCAATTCGGAAATTTCAAAGAAATTTGATTTCTTGTGTAAAATTTCAATTTTAAGTATTGGGTTGTTAAATAAATAATTTTATTTAATTGATCCAAGAAAAATTATTGAAATCGGAAAATTTTGATTTTCAACGTTTCCGTTGCGTTACCGGATTTTCGCCATTAAACCCATACAAAATGATATCAGAGTGAGTCTGATTCTGGACACATGATATGATTATGCCTTTTAAATTCAATGTTGAATTTATTCTTTACTTTATGCATGCATGTGTTTATTTAATTTGATTAAATAAAGTAAAAGCATCTTTTGTGGAAAATCCCTAATTAATAAGGTTTTATGATAATTATGTATTTGATGCATGTTACATGGTTCGTCTTGTCAATACGGTTTATGGATATCTTTTCTATGACTACATCCGAGAACGTGCCAAAGCTGTGAGTATGGGTGTTCACGGGTCGTTCGGGTCGGGTTTTTCAAAATTTTTTATGACCCGATCGAGTCGAGTCATTCGGGTCTTCCGACCCGAAACCTGAAATTTGAGAAAGTGACCCGCGCCGGTCAGGTTGCAACAGGTGGGGTCAAAAAACTGCTAGTCGGGTTGGGTCGACATAATATGTCGTGGATATAATATATATACTTTTTTATATAAATTTGACAGGATAAGTCTGTAGTTGAAATGGTTTCGAATCTCAGCATCATCAACATACATTTTTTTTTTCATGATTTTGTAAAAAGAAAGACGAAAATGAAATAGGTGGGATTCGAACTAATGACCAGGTACGAACTAAATAATTACTTTACAGCTCTAGCTACACATTTTTCTTGTTAATATTGTATCAATAAAACTATATATATAATTTATATCGGGTCGGGTCAGACCCGATTTTTCTGACCCAAACCCGTGATCCGATCCGAAATTTTGGGTCAGGTTCAAATTGACCCGAAATTACTTTTAAAAATTTCTAAACCTGACCGGGTCGCTACGGGTCGTGTCGGGTCGCGGGTCGACCCGACCCTATGAACACCCCTAGCTGTGAGGGTGTAGCCGATAGAAATTTATTTATGCCGGATATATATCAGATACTAGATAAATTCAAGCGAAAGCGGAATCCTGAACGTCCAAAGCTGTTAGGGTTACGCAAGTAGCTTGAGTTTATCATTGACGGGTTTAACATAGGTACGCCTCCTTGTGAACGTGCCAAAGTTGTCACAACGAGAAACGACCAGGACCGGAAACCCATGAGTCACTATTGAGTGATTGACAATGAGTTGTCTACCTGATGAATATACGTAGGCGAGAACGTGCCAAAGCTGTGAGCTGAAATATATTCATGGGATCCACCTTTCACTATTTGTATTTAATTTAATTATTAAATCTTTTTATTCTGTTTGGGGATTACAATTGCATGATTTAGTGGGAGAGGCATTTTTAAATTAAAAATCCATGATCTAGTTAATGTTTTCGATATTATTTGAAACTGCTTAATTTCTGCTAATCGTTTTTCATAATCTATATGATAGATTTACGATGGCGGCACAATCGACTAATTCATTTGCGCGTATGTTGGATACAAACAAACTTAAAGGCGTTGAGAACTTTGCCGATTGGGATTTGGATTTAAGAATTGTCATTGAATCCGAAAAGTTGGGATATGTACTCGAGGGTCCGCTGCCCCTTGCTGTGTCTGAGGACGCAACATCGGAGGAACTACAAGTTTTCCAAGCTTGAAAATATGATGATTTAAAAGTTAAATCATACATCTTAAGTTCACTGTGTAGGATAATCATGACCCATAGCATCACTATTTTGTAAAGAACATGGTGTTCTTGTACAAAATTAACTATGTGACAAAGGAAATTGTTCTTTTATCATTTGTAATTGGTTTACCTGGATATATAAATGATAAAATTCCATATGATTAGTACCAGATTAATAAGATATGAGACAATATTAATCTACGTAAGGTTTAATCATTAAATATCCCGAGTCCTAGTATTATCGAGAATGGACATCGATAATGCGGAATAGGCTAGTATTACACTTGTGCGCGTTATGGAACCGTAACGACATAGTTCTCATATATTTGGGTATTGGATACTCATGCAAGTGTAATATGAGGTTCTGTTTACCGATGGTACGGAAACATATTCGCTCTGGATAGACCCCTCAGAATCCCATTGGTAGTATGACTATGTGTCTATGGGAATCCGAATTAGGGTAGGTGTATATGGTCTTAACCTGAGACTTGCATCACTAATACTTGCGACAATCAGTATACTTTGGTTTTGGTCGTCCGGGGCTTTAACAGGTTCTGTGTACGCCTCTTCTGGGTATACTGAGAATCGTAGTGCATTGGGTGTGATGTCAAGATGGAAGTATCACTTCAGTCATATGGAGATAATGATCACGCATGGATACATAACTGGTACTCTATAGTGCTATAGCCATCGGGAAAGTATGACTAGGTCATGACTTTTCGATCATAAAGAGACTAGTTGCTAATGATCTGATATATGATTCGTACGGGGCAGACACAACTCTAGCCCCAGGCCTAGCATGTGACATCCGATACTGGATCGTAATGCACAATACTATGTATACTACGCCTGACAAAGATCTTGTATTTCTTAAAAGAATATTTCTGGAGAATTGGGAAGGCACGGTGCTTTGCTAGAAGCCAACCATGTCTTGTAAATCGGTAGGAACGTGGTACCGGGTACGCACGTGTTCGGATAGTCCGATGACCGAATTTACTGCCAACATATCCATGGATCTCTTGGGTCGCCTCCCAAAGATTCACCGATGATATTTGACTCGAACAGAATTAATCTGCGATTAATTATAAGAGAGAGAAAATTAATCTAGGATTAATTAGGGCAAGAATTAATCTGGGATTAATTCGACTAGAAGAGAGATAACGCGATTAATTTGGAATTAATCGGTAAAATTAAATTTAATAGTTAAATTGGATTTTTTTATTTAATTTATTTAATTGGGCTAAAATAATATATATTGGATATATTAAATGAAATTAGATTTCAAAGCGGAATTAAAATTGGATTTTAATTCGGGCGAAAGAATTAATTTAGAATTAATTTGCAAGCGACTTTCGTAATAATTTTTCTAGGCATTAGTATTTAATTAAATTGGATTTAATTACGTCGCGACGGAAAATTCGTTTAGTCGGATTAAATGAACTTGGGCCCAAAGTGTGTTGTATAAGTCAACTTAAATTTTGAATTCATAGTGGTGTGACCCACTCACTTACATCAACTAGTCACTATTTGATGGAAGTTGTTGGGATAATAAATTGGATTTTACTTACCCATCACACCTACCAAGTCTAGATATACAACTAATGAATTTTTTGAAAATATTCATTATTATCTCTCTTTTCCCACTTTTGCCCGTGAGGCCATTGACTTCTAATTTCCATTGGCCGTAAGGCAATTTTGCTTTTCTTTTGAAGAATGGCAATTGGCCTCTGACTTCATATTGGCCGAAAGGCAAAATGGCAATTGGCCTTCTCACCAGGCAAAATTGCCTTTGATTACTCATTTGGCCGAATGGCCTTATCTCACCAAGGTCGTTTGCTTCCTCTCTCCTAGCCGAATTGTTGCTTCTCTTGGAGGGCAAACTTCTGCCTCTCTTGTTCAAGCTTACACTAAAATGAGTCAAGTGAAGGTGATAGGGATACTCACCCTTGAGTTGGAATCAACAAAGAAAGCTTGGAGCTTCCTCACATCCATGAAAAGTTTTGAAAGTCAAAGCCGATCAATGTAAGTTAATTCCGCAAACTTCTTGATTTATTCACACACTAATCACGCTTAGAGATCCTGTGGCATATCTAGGACACTAACAATGATATCAGAGCGAGATCTAAGCTTGATTTGAATTTAGGGTTTATGGACTTTATTTGGGGATTTTGTGCCTAGAGCTTATAAATTTCTAAATTGGTTATTTGGTTGTGTTTGGATGATGATGAATTGGATTTGTGTATATTTGATTTTGAGAAAAATTGATTAGATTAATTTTCCCCAAATCCCATCACGTTGCCGAATATAAGCCCTAAAAAATGCCCATGGTAAATTTTCAATTTTGACAATTAGATGTGTTAATAGCATGAAATGAATATTGATTATTGATTTAATTGGATTGAAATCAAAATTGGGTGTTATTTCATGTAATTGTCGTGAGCCTATAGCATGTTGTGGAGTGATTTTGCACCAATTTTGTGTTGGACATAAATTTGGGAATTAAGCATGATTAATTAGATTAAATTGATATTTTGGAAACATTAGGTTAATTAATTAATTATGGTAATTGCACTTTAATTGAATTAATATGTAATTTGGAATTATGTATTATTTTAATTTGTTTATTTGGGCTAATGGGCTTGGTTGGGCCAGATTTTGGTCTTGGGTCATATTTGGGCCTAAACCATTTCCATAAAGTCCAAAATATGACATTGGGCCTTTAATAATTTAATTGGGCCTAATGGGCCTAAATTGATTTTATGACATAGAGTGATTCCTAACTTGGGCCTTAGCATCTTGGATTTGATCCATAATGGCCAAAACCCATGCCTAAAGAATTAATTGAAAGTCCATTGGACTTTAATTGAATAGTATTGGATACTAATTGGCCTTTGAGACCCGTTAAAATTGGATTTGGAATCCAAGTCTAAAAGGCACTATTGAAAGTGTAATTATTTATTTTGGAATTAAATATAAATTAGTATTGGATACAATTTAAATTGGATTTAAAATTGTAGTTTGATATAATTCAAGAATACGTACTTTGAGTATTTATTCTTAAACAAGTTGGACTCGTGCAAATCAAATCGTTGTTTGAACATTGGATGGTCATTAATTAATTAATTCGAAGATTAATTAATTGGATTAGATTGATTGAATAACATGTTTTGTGTGAATACTTGGATGTATTATATGAATAATGTATATCTGATGGATATTAGAAGGGTGAGGGCAATTTTGGAAATTATTAAAAGAAACCTCATTTACATTGAGGAGAATTGGTTTGTTGGCCATTTGCATATCATTATTAATTTTTTATCACGCCTTATTATGTTTTTAGAATGCATGTTTATGGGTGTATCATGAGACCTAATCAAAGATAATAAATTGGTTGCCAATTTACCCGAAAAAACCCTCATTCAATATTAAGCGTTTTTCCTTCCATTGAGTGATTCTCTCTCAAGATCAAAGATTGCATTGGTTTGTTGGACAAAGTCAAGACCTTTGTCCATCACGGATGTGTTTGAACTGCGTAAGCTTTGTTCCATATCGTATGTCTTGGGCGGTTGTGACTTGTTGGCCAAAGTCAAGGTCACTTCTGGTTCATCGACTTCGATTAGGAAACTTTCCCACTGTCAATGGGTCACACTTAACTGATTTCATTAAGCTTGTTGAGCCAAAGCGAAGGCTTAGTTGATTCAGAGGAAACAAGTTAGGAAATATATTGGATATATTTACATATATTGGATATATGTTTCGGACTTGGAGGTCCACCTACTGGATCTAGGATTGGATGGGATCTAATTGATCTTAGAGATATACCTAGTTAAATTTTATACAGCTTGTTGGCCAAAGTCAAGGTTGTGTATCTTTCTAACGAGATCCTAGCCCACTAGGAAACTAAGTTTCCCGAGTACTCCACAGAGAGTTAGAGGCTCGTCGAAAAATAGTGGGAGACAAGTATTAAATTTACAATTTCGTTTAAATGCTTGCCAATACGCGCTCATTTTATTTTTCGTCATTAATTAATTATTAATTAGTTGGACTAATATTCAATTGTTGTATTAATTAAACAGTTAGACTGTATTCAAACTACTTCATTTGTAGTTGGTTATATAATTGGATTATAGTAATCAATACATTTGAATGTAACCGATCAATTGTAAATGATTATATAGTTAGATTATGGTAATCATTATATTAGATTGTACCTGAAATCATTGATTAGATAGTTGGACTATTGCAATCAAGATGGCTGAAAGATTAACATTTATAACATAATCCTGGGTGAAAATATTTTAAACGGCTCCAATTTTTAGGTTGGGAATAGAACCTCAGGATATTCCTGAGAGCTGAGAAGTTATTCTAATTGATAGAGAAACCTTTCTGTCATGAGCCCGGAGTTAAGCAAATAGTAGAGCATGAGCTTAGGAAGACTCATTGTGACGATAACTTTAGTGCTCAATCCGTTATACACAGTCAGAGCTTCTGAAATGCAAAAAGTGCAAGGCGTATCTTACTTCGACATCCCAGAAGGCCTAGGCTTGGCCGAAGGCTTCTGGGGGTGTGAAGAAAAGAGCAAGGTTAAATCGTCACAGTCTTCTGGGAAGACAAAAGACATATCCCAAGATGTCTGCCTAAATGTGCCTAACGGGGTCACTGGAATCGTGACTGCCGTATGAACAAGGCAGACATGAAGGAAGTGAAGGCGGGGCAATGATCCGACTTCAAGTATGTTTGTTATAAACATGTTCACTACTAGTTTTAAAATTGGATTTTTGATACTAGATGTGGTACATAAATATATGTACTGATGTGCAGCATTTGCTGATAAGCAGAAGACTGGTTTCAGCTGAGATAAACCTATTAGTCAGAAACTGGACGAGAGTCGCTGTGTTGGCCGTAGAAACCTAAGTTTTGGAACTTCCCTTTGGGCATGTACTTAAATTAGGATACTGTTATAATGTACCTAGTTTGACTAGAAACATTATCTATATATCTAGTTCAACCCGTTCCGGGTATACCTTTATGTTCCAGAACACTTGGTGTTTTGTTTATAAAGATGATATTGAGATATACACATTAGATGTGAATAACCGTCTTTATATTTTGAATATAAATGAATCTCAACATATATCATGAGAAACAAAAGCTCAAATTGAGTAAATCTGTTGAGACTTACAAGTGGCATTGTTGTTTGGGACACATTAACAAGACTCGTATATCCACACTTTCGAAGAGTGGATACTAGGACAGATTTGATCCTAATTCAAATGATGTCTGCGAATCTTGTTTATTAGGCAAAGTGCCTAAAACACCTTGTACATGGTAAATGTGCACGTGCCACCAATCTGTTAGCCCTCGTTCATAGTGACGTAAGTGGGCCCATATCTAGCCAGGCTAGATATGAATATGAATACTTTGTAACCTTTACGGATGTGGCATCGCGTTACGGTTATGTGTACTTATAATACACAAGTTAGAAACTTTTGATAAATTCAAAGAGTTTTGACACGAAGTATAAAAACAGACTGGCTAAGTATTAAAATATTATGGTCGGACCATGGTGGATAATACTTAAACATATGAGTTTCAAGATTATTTAAAAGAGTATAGTATTATTTCACAGTGGACTCATCTCGAAACACCTCATTTTAACGGTGTGTCCTAATAGAGAAACCAAACTTTGTAGGACATAGTAAGGTTAATGATGAGTCGCTCTGAGCTACCAATTTCCTTCTGAGGATATGCATTGAACAGTACAGTACTTATTTTAAATAAGATTCTATGAAAAATCTGTTAGACAGACTTCATACTAGATATGAACAGGAAAGAAATCGAGTTTCTCATTCCTGAAGATTTGGGAATGCTGGGCATATGTTTGGATGGTACCAAACTAGAAGCCCAAATCGGATAAGTGCCTATCTGTAGTTATCCTAGGGAAACCAATATAGTACTATACAACTCACAAGAGAACAATGTAATTGTTGCTCTCCATGCGGTTTTCCTAAGAGGAATTCCTATATGCATGGTAAGTGGGAGGAAAGTAAAACTCGATGAAAATCAAAGTGATAATGTTCCTAGCACTGATCCCCCATGGACACGAACAGTTCATCAGGGATGAGATTGTTCCACAATCTTCTAATACACAAGAACCGTGTTGGTTGGAGAGAGTCAGAAAACAACCTAAGAGGTATGGGTTTCTGATCTCACCTCATATAGATTTTAATCTTATTGAGGAAGATGGACTGACCACGTATGAGGAAGTGATACAAAGATATAGACTCCTTTTATGGCAAAGTGCCATGAATCCGAAATGGATTCCATGTATACAACCAATTTTGACACTGGTTGATGTACCAGAAGGCATGTGCCTATGGTACTAAATGGTTTCTAGGAAGACAGACGTGGATGGCAACATATAAATGTATGCAGCTAGGCTTAACAGAAAGGTTATCATTAACGCATAGTGTCGATTATGACGAAACTCTTTCATCTGTTGCCATGTTAAATCCATTCGGATAATCTTGCTAATGCTACATATTTTCGTTATGAAATATGGCAGCTGTGTTGGTTACTATAATTAGTCCCAAGGAAAGTTAAGCATATGAAATACAATAAATGAAATATATAATAAACTTGAAGCATGGCGGAATCATACTTACAAAGCTTTTGTGATGAAAAGATGAACAAAGGTTGAAGCTCCAAGATCCTATATGGTTCGGCCAAGAGGAGAAAAGAGTTGAAAGCTCCAAGCTTTGTGTATTCCAAGCTCCAAGGTGGTTTCCCTATCACCTCCTTTGATTCCTTGCTTGTGCTAGCAAAAATGGAGAATGAGAGAACAATCTTCTACCTTGCATGTGCAGCTCACGGCGTGAGCAAGAGAGAAAGAAGAGGAGAGTGTTTCACTTTTAATTTTTGTTCCTTTTGCATGCCAAAACCGTGAATGACCAAGGAAAATGAAAAGTGAAGTGATATCTAATACCAAAAGAATTTTTTAATGCAAAAAAATCCTTCCAAAACCGTGCATGGCTTTTCCTCCAAAATGAATCCATCATTTGCTATCATTACCATACTTTTAGATTAGAGACAATGCATCATCCCTCAAAGGTGACTAGATACATTCACTATATATTCGTATTAAGTAATGAGATATCGCGATGTGATTTGCGGATATCACTCGATTCAAAATACGAATGTGTCCGCAAAGCACTTTCGGGCTCGGTTTCGTTAATTCTAAATTAACGAATTTCCGTCGCGACGTGAATTAAATAATTACGCCTTGCGAAATTACTATTCAGTTCGCTAATGAATTAATTCTAAATTAATTCGTTTGCCCGAATTAAAATCCGATTTTAATTCCGCGTCGAAATCTAATTTCGTTTAATAATATATCGAATATATTATTTTATCGATTAATTCCAGATTAATCGATCTCTCTCTCTCTCTCCTAATAAGGCATTTTATCCAAGATAAAGTTTCTCCGTTATTAATCCAAGATTAATAAAGTTCGAATCAAACATCATAGGTGAATCTTCAGGAAGCGACCCAAGAGATCTCCGGATATGTTGGCAGTAAATACGGTCGTTGGATAATCCAAACACGTACGTACCTCGTACTACGTTTTTACCGATTTACAAGACAAGGTTGGCTTCTAGCAAAGCGCCATGCCTACCCAATTCTCCAGAAATATTCTTACTGGAATATTAGATCTATATCAAGCGTAGTATACCGTAGTATTGCGTACATCGATCCAGTATCGGACGATCACATGTTAGGCCTGGGGCTGGAAATGTGTCTGCCCCGTACGAAACATATATCGGACATCAAGCAACTAGTCTCTTTAAATCGGGCAATACTGACCTAGTCATATTGTCCCGACGGTTGCAACCTTTTATAGAGCACTAGTTCTGTATCCTGCGTGATCATCAACTCCATATGTCTGAAGTGACACTTCCATCTTGACATCACACCCAGTGCACTACGATTCCTGATAAACCCAGAAGAGGTGAACACAGAACCAGTTAAGGTCCCCCAACCACCAAAACCAAAGTTTACCTATTGTCGCAAGTACTAGCGATGCAAGTCTCAGGTTAAGACCATATACACCTACCCTGATGCGGCCTCCCATAGACACGCAGACATACTACCAATGGGATTCCGCGGGGTCTATCCAGAGCGAAGCTGTTTTCCGTACCATCGGTAAAACACAACCTCCTATCGCACTTGCATAAGTATCCTATACTTAAATATATGAGAACTATGCCGTTGTGCCCTCACAACATGCACAAGTGCAATACTAGTCTATTCCGCATTATCGATGTCCGATCTCGATAATACTCCGACTAGGGATATTTAATGATTTAAACCTTTATGTATTGATACTGTCTCATATCATCTCAATACGGAATTAATCATATGGACTTTCGCCATTTATATATCAAAGTAAATAAATTACAAAACGGCAAAAGGCAATTTCATTATCACATAGTTAATTTTGTACAATAATACAATATCATTTACAAAACAGTGACGCTATGGGTCATAATGTCTAACAATCTCCCACTTGGCCTATAGCCAGTCACTCAAGCATCTAATACCTGAACTATGTATATGTCGTTCAAACACTTGCGGATAAACAGCTTTCGTCAGCGGATCTGCAATGTTGTTATCTGATGCGACCTTCTCGACTTTTACATCGCCACGATGTATAATCTCCCGAATCAGATGGTAACGCCGAAGAACATGCTTGGATCGTTGATGAGACCTTGGTTCCTTAGCTTGTGCTATAGCCCCGTTATTGTCACAATACAATGGAACGGGCTCAGCTGCTAACGGAACTACTCCTAATCCAATTAGGAACTTTCGGATCCAAACTGCCTCCTTTGCTGCTTCCGATGCAGCAATATACTCCGCTTCTGTCGTTGAATCGGCAACAGTATCTTGCTTGGAAGATTTCCAGCTCACTGCTCCGTTATTCAAACAAAAAATGTACCCGGATTGCGACTTGAAGTCGTCCTTGTCGGTTTGGAAACTTGCATCGGCATACCCAGATACCACAAGTTCTCCTTCTCCGTAAATTAAGAAAGCATCCTTAGTTCGTCTAAGATACTTAAGGATATTCTTAACTGCCATCCAGTGACCTTCACCTGGATCGGCCTGATAGCGACTGCACATGCTCAAAGCATATGACACATCAGGTCGTGTACATATCATGGCATACATGATCGATCCGACTGCCGAGGCGAACGGTATCCGACTCATGTTATCTCTCTCTCTTGAGTCTTAGGACACATGTCCTTAGACAGAGAGGTACCACGTAATATTGGCATCAATCCCTTCTTGGATTGATCCATGCTGAATCGCTTCAACACTTTGTCAATATATGTACTCTGGGAGAGTCCAAGCAGCTTTCTAGATCTATCCCGGTAGATCTTTATTCCCAGAATAAAGGCTGCTTCTCCCAGATCTTTCATGGAGAATTTTAATGAAAGCCAAGCTTTCACCGACGTTAGCATGGGAATGTCATTGCCTATAAGCAATACATCGTCGACATAAAGGACAATAAAAGTCAGTGCTCTCCCACTAACCTTCTTGTATACACAAGGGTCATCTTCGTTTTGCACGAAATTATATTCTTTTATGATTTCATCAAAACGCTGATTCCATGACCGTGATGCTTGCTTCAATCCATAAATGGATCGATTTAACTTACAAACCTTGTTTGCAAGTCTAGGTACGATAAAACCGTCAGGCTGTTGCATATAAACATCCTCCAAAAGGTTTCCGTTAAGGAAAGCGGTTTTAACGTCCATCTGCCATATCTCGTAATCGAAATATGCAGCTATTGCAAGCATTATCCGAATGGATTTAATCATGGCAACAGGTGAGAAGGTTTCGTCATAATCAACACCATATTGTTGACGATACCCCTTTGCTACAAGCCTAGCTTTGTATGTTTGCACGTTGCCATCCATGTCGGTCTTCTTCTTGAAGATCCATCTGCATCCAATAGGTTTTACACCTTCTGGTGCATCAACCAGTGTCCAAACTTGGTTGGCATACATGGAATCCATCTCAGACTTCATGGCTTCTTGCCATAAAGCGGAATCAATATCTTGTATTGCTTCCTCATACGTAGACGGTTCATTATCCTCAATAAGATTAATATCTACATGAGGCGAGATCAGGTACCCATACCTCTCAGGTACTGTCCTGACTCTCTCCGACCTACGCGGTCCTTGTGTATATGAAGGTTGTGGTACAGACTCATCCCGGATGGTCTGTTCATGTTCCGTCGTTGATTCATTGCCAGGAACAGTATCACCACGATTTTCATCGAGCTCCACTTTCTCCCACTTACCACTGCATCTAAGAATTCCTTTTCAAGGAAAAATGCATGTAGAGCAACAAATACTTTGTTCTCTTGCGGGTGATAGAAGTAATATCCTTTGGTTTCCCTAGGATATCCTACGAAAAGGCATTTATCTGATTTGGGTTCTAATTTGGTACCTTCCAAATTTAACATATGCCCAGCAACCCCAAATCTTCAGGAAAGAGAAACCCGGTTTCCTTCCTGTCCATATCTCGTATGGAGTCTGTTCAACAGACTTTGACGGAACCTTATTCAAAATAAGTATGCCTGCTTAATGCGTATCCCCAAGGATATTGGAGCTCAGTGCGACTCATCATTGACCTTACCATGTCTAACAAGTACGGTTTCTCCGCAGACACGTTTAATTGCGGTGTTCCAGGAGGAGTCCAGTGAAAGAATCATGTTCTTTCGTAATCGACTCATAACTTGTGGTGTTTATGTTGACAAGGTGTTTTTTTTAATGTTGTTAGGAGGTTTGAGGAGAGTAAGTAATGTCTTTATTCATTGTATTAACTTATATTAAGTATATAGCACACACCACGGTCCGTAATGTCTTAATACTCTTGCCTGTTTGTTTTTCAACTCGTGTCGAAACTCTTTGAATTTCTCAAAGGTTCCGACTTGTGCATCATTAGATACACATACCGTAACGTGATGCATCATCCGTAAAGGTTACGAAGTATCGATATCCACCTCTAGCCTGGCTAGACATGGGCCCACATACGTCACTATGAACGAGGGCTAACAGTTCTGTGGCACGTTCACCTTTACCGCTAAAAGGTGATTTAGGCATTTTGCCTAAAAGACAAGATTCGCAGACATCATATGAATTAGGATCAAATCCGTCCAAGTACCCACTCTTCGAAGTGTGGATATGCGAGTCTTGTTAATGTGTCCTAGACGACAATGCCACATGTAAGCTTCATCTTTTAGATTACTCCTTTTGAGCCTTTTGTTTGTCATTTTGTGTTTAGGAGATTCATTTACATTCAAAATATAAAGACCATTATTTGCAACAACAGTGCAAATTTCTGCATCATTTTTATATAAATAACACCAGTGTTTCTAAATACAAAAGTGTACCCATGCTGGGTTAACAAAGATACAGATATAATATTCCTAGTTAAACTAGGTATATAATAACAGTTCAAAAGTTTAAGTACATGCCCTGAGGGCAGTTCCAAAACAAAAGTCCCTACAGCCAAAACAGCAACTGGTGTTCCGTTTCCGACTCGTAGGTCAACCTCCCCTGAAGCCAGCATCCTGCTATTCTGCAGATCCTGCAAATCAGTACAAATATGAGCAGCACAACCAGAATCAAAAATCCAATTTTTAAGACTAGAAGTAGTCATATTTATTTCAATAACAAACATACCAGAGGCTGGTGCCTTGCCTGCCTTGATATCCTCCTTGTGTCCCTTGCCCATTCGGCAGTCACGTTTCCAGTGACCCTTCTTGCCGCAGTTGAGGCAGACATCTTGAGATTTGTTCCTTGGCTTCCCAGAAGCTTTTGTCGACTTGCCTTTACCCTTGTTCTTATGTTTCCTCTTCCTCACCCCTCCAGTTGCCTTAAGCCCAGCCTTTGGCCCCTGAGAGGTCGATGCATAGTGCGCCTCGCGCTTGCCCCTTTTAGGAGTTCTTTTTCAGACTCCTTCAAGACGGATAACAGCTCTCCAAGAGAGTCATCTGTGTCCATCAACTTATAGTTGATTATAATTTGTTTCCAAGTATCGGGAAGCGATTGTAAGATCAAATCCACAGTCAGCTCAGCCTCCAAGACTATTCCCATATTGGCCAACTCATCAATATCGGCGATCATTTGAGCCCCGTGGGCCTCAACTGATGCGCCTTCAGTCATTCGGGCGCGCGGAAGAGTTTCTTCACCAACTCATACCTTTCCATCCGCTTGTTGGAGCGGTGGAGATCTCGAAGTCTAGCCATCATATTATAAGGATCCAAGTCCCTATTCTGGGACGACGAAAGTGTTGAGTCATAGAAGCTAACATAATAGCCTGAGCTGTGTCACAATCATTGCTGTGAGTTTTCCATAACTCCAGCTCAAGTGGGTCAGTGGGCTTAGGCGGGAGAGGTGTTTGTATAGTATACAGCATCCTCTCAGCCCCAAGGACTATCCTCAGGTTCATTTCCCAATCAGCGAAGTTTGTCCCTTAAAGACATTGTCACCCATGATGATGTCTCGGACATTTACCTTGCTAGCCATCTCAACTACGATAGTCCAACTATCTAGTTAACGATAAAATGGGTACAGTCAAACTGTTACAAAAAAATAACAATGTATTAGTCCAACTAATTATAATAAATAGACGAAATAATTTTGAAGAACGCGTAAGGCAAGTATCTGAATGAAATTGCAAATTCACATACTAGCCTCCCACTATTTTCATCAAGTCTCTAACCCTCTGTTGAGAACTCGGGAAATCCTATTTCCTAGTGGGCTAGGATCCCGTTAAATAACACACAACTTGACTTTGGCCAACAAGCTGTATGCTATTTAACTAGGTAGATCTCACAGATCAATTGGATCCAATCCAATTCCTAGATCCGGTTAGGTGGACATCCAAGTCCTAAACATATTGCGTATGCCAATGTATCTAATACATTTTCTAACCATATCCTCCGAATCATCTAGGCCTTGGCTTTGGCACAACAAACCTAATGATTCCAGTTAAGCGGGACCCATTGACAAGGATAGTTTCGTAATCAATGTCGTTGGACAAGAAGTGATCTTGACTTTGGCCAACAAATCACAACTTGGACAAGACACCGATGTGGAACAAAACTCTCATGATTCAAGTACATCCTAATTGACAAGGTCTTGACTTTGGCCAACAAACCAATGCCAATCGGATCTTGAACAAGAATCATTCAATGGAAGGATAATCGCTTAATATAGATTGAGGGATTTTTGCGTAATTGGCAACCAATTTATTATCTTTGTTAGGTCTCATCAACATACACCCTTAAGCATGCTTCTAAAACATCATAAAGCGCGTAAAGTAAATTAATAGTGATATACGGATGGATATATAACACAACTTGTTCCTAGAACAAATCACTCCCTTTCCTCTCCCCGCTAGCACTATTCTACTACTACCCAATTACATAATACAATAAGAGAAACCTCATTTGCATTGAGGGGAATAGGTGAGAAGAGAATACAAAGAGATAAAAGAGATAAGGCTGGACACGCAGGTCCAATTTATAAATTCTAAATTTACAATAATTTCTAAAATTACCCTTTCCCTTCTAATATCCATCCGATATACACTATTCATTCATCACATACATATATATTCAAACAAGACATGCTTTTACAACCAATCTAATCCAATTAATTAGTCTTTGTTTAAATGATCATCCAATGTTCAAACAACGGTTTTGATTTTGCGCGAGTCCAACTCGTTTGAGAATAAGTACATAAGGTACGAATTTACGAATTATATCGAACTACTTATTAAATCTAATTTAATTCGTATTCAATACTAATTCAATTATTTAATTCCAAATTAAATGTTTACACTTTTAATGTGCTTTAAAGACTTAGATTCTAAATCTAATCTAATTGGGTCTCAAAGCCCAACTAACATCCAATGTTTGTTTAATTAAAGTCCGATGGGCTTTCAATTGATTTATTAAGGCTTGGGCTTTGGTCAATGTGGGTCAAACCCAATTACCAAGCCCAAATAAGGAATCACCCTTAAATGCCACAAAACCAATTTCAAGCCCATAAGGCCCAATTAAACTTTAAAGCCCATTATACTACATTTGGACTTAATGGAGTGATTTAGGCCCAAATTGGATCCAATCCTTTTGGCCCAAATCTACTTGGCCCAACCAAGCCCATTATGCCCAAATATAATATTACAAGCCCAATTTAACAATTAAGCCCATTAATTTAAATTTCAATATTCCAAATTTTAAAATTCAATTAATTAAAGTGTAAAAACAAGATTAATACATTAAACCAAATATTTCAAAATACCAATTTAATTTATTAATCATCTATTGTTCAAAACATATGTCCAACATTAATTTGAACAAAAATCAAGTCCATTTTCATGTCCATTAGTATTCGGCCAAGTGAGATTTTTGTGTCGATTTGTTTTTCAATCCGATTGAATCACTAATCTACGTCCCGTATACGTTTTAAGTCATCCAATGATCTTGTACACAAAAAATTCCAACACATCCAATGTTCATACCCATTCGGCCAAGGTTACATTTTTGGGGAAAAATCATCCAATGCATTTTTCTCAAAATTGATTCCATATAATATCATTCTATATACATGTAAGCATACTCATTCATCAAATTTCACAAGAACATGCTTCAATCAATTTTACCCAAATTTTAACCTAATATATTTCATGCTTAAACATAGCTCAATGATACCATTGTTGGTTACTATAATTAGTCCCAAGGAAAGTTAAGCTTATGAAATACAAAAATGAATATATAATAAACTTGAAGCATGGCGGAATCATACTTACAAAGCTTTTGTGATGATGAAAAGATGAACAAAGGTTGAAGCTCCAAGATCCTTAAGGTCGGCCAAGAGGAGAAAAGAGTTGAAAGCTCCAAGCTTTGTGTATTCCAAGCTCCAAGGTGGTTTCCCTATCACCTCCTTTGATTCCTTGCTTGTGCTAGCAAAAATGGAGAGATGAGAAAACAATTTCTCTGCCTTGCATGTGCAGCTCACGGCGTGAGCAAGAGAGAAAGAGAGGAGAGTGTTTCACTTTTAATTTTTGTTCCTTTGCATGCCAAAACGTGTGAATGACCAAGGAAAATGAAAAGTGAAGTGATATCTAATACCAAAAGAATTTTTTAATGCAAAAAATCCTTCCAAAACCGTGCATGGCTTTCCCTCCAAAATGAATCCATCATTTGCTATCATTACCATACTTTGAGATTAGAGACAATGCATCATCCCTCAAAGGTGACTAGATACATTCACTATCTATTCGTATTAAGTAATGAGATATCGCGATGTGATTTGCGGATATCACTCGATTCAAAATACGAATGTGTCCGCAAGCACTTTCGGGCTCGGTTTCGTTAATTCCAAATTAACGAATTTCCGTCGCGACGTGAATTAAATAATTACGCCTTGCGAAATTACTATTCAGTTCGCTAATGAATTAATTCTAAATTAATTCGTTTGCCCGAATTAAAATCCGATTTTAATTCCGCGTCGAAATCTAATTTCGTTTAATAATATATCGAATATATTATTTTATCGATTAATTCCAGATTAATCGATCTCTCTCTCTCTCCTAATAAGGCATTTTATCCAAGATAAAGTTTCTCCGTTATTAATCCAAGATTAATAAAGTTCGAATCAAACATCATAGGTGAATCTTCAGGAAGCGACCCAAGAGATCTCCGGATATGTTGGCAGTAAATACGGTCGTTGGATAATCCAAACACGTACGTACCTCGTACTACGTTTTTACCGATTTACAAGACAAGGTTGGCTTCTAGCAAAGCGCCATGCCTACCCAATTCTCCAGAAATATTCTTACTGGAATATTAGATCTATATCAAGCGTAGTATACCGTAGTATTGCGTACATCGATCCAGTATCGGACGATCACATGTTAGGCCTGGGGCTGGAAATGTGTCTGCCCCGTACGAAACATATATCGGACATCAAGCAACTAGTCTCTTTAAATCGGGCAATACTGACCTAGTCATATTGTCCCGACGGTTGCAACCTTTTATAGAGCACTAGTTCTGTATCCTGCGTGATCATCAACTCCATATGTCTGAAGTGACACTTCCATCTTGACATCACACCCAGTGCACTACGATTCCTGATAAACCAGAAGACAGAAGAGGTGAACACAGAACCAGTTAAGGTCCCCCAACCACCAAAACCAAAGTTTACCTATTGTCGCAAGTACTAGCGATGCAAGTCTCAGGTTAAGACCATATACACCTACCCTGATGCGGCCTCCCATAGACACGCAGACATACTACCAATGGGATTCCGCGGGGTCTATCCAGAGCGAAGCTGTTTTCCGTACCATCGGTAAAACACAACCTCCTATCGCACTTGCATAAGTATCCTATACTTAAATATATGAGAACTATGCCGTTGTGCCCTCACAACATGCACAAGTGCAATACTAGTCTATTCCGCATTATCGATGTCCGATCTCGATAATACTCCGACTAGGGATATTTAATGATTTAAACCTTTATGTATTGATACTGTCTCATATCATCTCAATACGGAATTAATCATATGGACTTTCGCCATTTATATATCAAAGTAAATAAATTACAAAACGGCAAAAGGCAATTTCATTATCACATAGTTAATTTTGTACAATAATACAATATCATTTACAAAACAGTGACGCTATGGGTCATATTGTCTAACAAGCTGAAAGGTCAAAACCGTTTTCCTTAATAGGAAACCTTTGGAGGAGTTACAAAGAAACAACCTGACGGTTTTTTTGTCGTACCAAAAACATGCAAACAAGGTTTGCAAGTTAAATCGATCATTTATGGATTGTAGCAAAACATACGTTCTTGGACCAGCGTTTTGATGTAATCATAATGGTATATGATTTTTAATTCAAAACGAAGATGATTCTTGTGTAATAGAAGGTAGTTGGAGCGCACTGACAATCAATGTCCTAAACATTGATGATGTATGTTTTTTAGCAATGAAATTTCATACAAAATATTGGTTGTGATGTGAAATCTGGGCTTCATGAAAAATTTCCATAAAAATCTTGGGAGAGCAACCTTATTCTAGGAATAAGGATCACTGGGATAATCTAAAAAGTTGTTGGGCACTCTCCGATAATTCATACGTATGAGATGTACGTGACCTGGTGTCTTCATATGCTTGTGCATATGGAGTACAATCAGGCCAATCCAGTGAAGTCACTGGATTGATGTAAAGAACATCCTTAAGTATCTTGGATGAACTAAGGATGCTTTCTAAGAATATGGGGAAATGAGAACTTGAGGTGACTGGGTTCACCGCTGCAAATTTACAAACCGATAAAGACGCATATAAGTCACAATAAGGGTACATATTTAGTTTGAATAAAGGAACAGTGAGCTGGAAATCTTCCAAGCAAGATACTATTGTCAATTAAACAATAAAAGCGGAATATTGCTGTAACTGAGGCAGCAAAAGATGCATTTTGGATCTATAAATTCCTAATTGGATTGGGAGTAGTTCTGTTAGTAGCTGAGCTGGGCTACAACACAGGCTAAAGAACCACAGTCTCATCAATGATCCAAGTATGTACTTCGACTGTTTCATATGATCGATAAATCGCATTAGATGATAACATTGCAAATCCGCTGACGAAAGTTGTTTCTCAGCTGAAATTTGAGCGACCAGTGCATAGTTCAGGTGTTGGACACTTGAGTGATTTGCTATAGGCCAAGTGGGAGATTGTTGGATAATCATGACCCATAGCATCACTATTTTGTAAAGAACATTGTGTTCTTGTACAAAATTAACTATGTGACAAAGGAAATTGCTCTTTTATCATTTCTAATTGGATTACCTGGATATATAAATGATAAAAGTCCATATGATTAGTACCAGATTAATAAGATATGAGACAGTATTAATCTACGTAAGGTTTAATCATTAAATATCCATAGTCGTAGTATTATCGAGACTAGACATCGATAATGCGGAATAGGCTAGTATTACACTTGTGCTCGTTATGGAAGCGTAGCGGCATAGTTCTCATATATTTGGGTATTGGATACTCATGCAAGTGTAATAGGAGGTTCTGTTTACCGATGGTATGGAAACAGCTTCGCTCTGGATAGACCCCTCGGAATCCCATTGGTAGTATGACTATGTGTCTATGGGAATCCGAATCAGGGTAGGTGTATATGGTCTTAACCTGAGACTTGCATCTCTAATACTTGCGACAATCGGTATACTTTAGTTTTGGTCGTCCGGGGCTTTAACAGGTTCTGTGTACGCCTCTTCAGGGTATACTGAGAATCGTAGTGCATTGGGTGTGATGTCAAGATGGAAGTAACACTTCAGTCATATGGAGATGATGATCACGCATGGATACAGAACTGGTACTCTCTAATGTTATAGCCATCGGGAAAGTATGACTAGGTCATGAATTTTCGATCATAATGAGACTAGTTGTTAGTGATCCGATATATGCTTCATACGGGGCAGACATAACTTCATCCCCAGGCCTAGCATGTGACATCCGATACTGGATCGTAATGCGCAATACTATGTATACTACGCATGACAAAGATCTTTTATTTCTTAAAAGAATATTTCTGGAGAATTGGGAAGGCACAGTGCTTTGCTAGAAGCCAACCATGTCTTGTAAATCAGTAGGAATGTGGTACCGGGTACGCACGTGTTCAGATAGTTCGATGACCGAATTTACTACCAACATATCCAGAGATCTCTTGGGTCGCCTCTCAAAGATTCACCGATGATATTTGACTCGAACAGAATTAATCTGGGATTAATTATGAGAGAGAGAAAATTAATCTAGGATTAATTACGGCAAGAATTTATCTGGGATTAATTCGACTAGAAGAGAGAGAACGCGATTAATTTGGAATTAATCGGTAAAAATAAATTTAATAGTTAAAATGGATTTTTCTAATGTATTTTAATTCGGGCGAAAGAATTAATTTAGAATTAATTCGCAAGCGACTTTCGTAATAATTTTGCTAGGCATTATTATTTAATTAAATTAGATTTAATTACGTCGCGACGGAAAATTCGTTTAGTCGGATTAAACGATCCCGAGCCCAAAGTGTGTTGTATAAGTTAACTTGAATTTTAAATTCATAGTGGTGGGACCCACTCACTTACATCAACTAGTCACTATTTGATGGAAGTTGTTGGGATAATAAATTGGATTTTACTTACCCATCACACCTACCAAGTCAAGATATACAACTAATGAATTTTTTGAAAATATTCATTATTATCTCTCTTTTCCCACTTTTGGTCGTGAGGCCATTGACTTCTAATTTCCATTGGCCGAAAGGCATTTTACTTTTCTTTTGAAGAATGGCAATTGGCCTCTGACTTCATATTAGCCGAAAGGCAAAATGGCAATTGGCCTTCTCACCAGGAAAAATTGCCTTTAATTGCTCATTTGGCCGAATGGTCTTATCTCACCAAGGTCGTTTGCTTCCTCTCTCCTAGCCGAATTGTTGCTTCTCTTGGAGGGAAAATTTCTACCTCTCTTGTTCAAGCTAGCACTAAAAGGAGTCAAGTGAAGGTGATAGGGATACTCACCATTGAGTTGGAATCAACAAAGAAAGCTTGGAGCTTCCTCACATCCATGAAAAGTTTTGAAAGTCAAAGCCAATCAATGTAAGTTAATTCCACAAACTTCTTGATTTATTCACACACTAATCATGCTTAGAGATCCTGTGGCATGTCTAGGACACTAACACACTGGCATCGAAACTCAAGACGCAATACTATGGCATGTCAGATGCATATAGTATGATGATGCAATTAAGAGAATCGTTTATGAAGTAAGAACAAATAGTTGTTCATAAAGTTGTGATGAAACTGTTCCATGCGCGACTGGACGAGGGGCAAGCTATGAGCTCAGATGTTCTTCACTTGATCGATTTGATCGAACAACTGAGGCAACATAATCTCCCTCTGAATGACATTCTTGGTAGGAGTGTCATTCTTGGTTCGCTCCCAGCTTCTTATCGCCAATTCGTGATGTATTTCAAAATGAATGGGATTATTTGTTCCTACCATGAACTGTATAGGATGCTGATCACGGCAGAATATGACCTAAGGAAGGGAATACTGACTCGCCCTACGAAACCTACTTCACTCTCTGCTTCTTCCCAGGCCCAGCTAAAGGGAAAGAAGACAAAAGCGAAGAAGAATAAGGGTTTCGGTCCTCCACCACAAGGAAAGATAGGAAAGCCCAAGAGGGCGTCTGAGGACAAATGCCATCACTACAGCAAAGTCAGGCACTGGAAAAGGAATTTTCCTGACTATATTTCCCAGATAAGGAAGGAGAGAGCATCTACATCATGTACATTTATGTTTCCAGTTATTGATATCTTACTAGCTTGTGAAGCTGTTACATCCAGCTGGATTTTGGATTCTGCTTGTCCTGATCACATTTGCAATTCGTTGCAGGTGTTGAAAGAAAGTAAGAAGCTGAAGCCTAGAAAGATGCATTTGTGTTCTGGGAGTGGAGACTCTCTGGATGCGGTTGTAGTGGGAGTATGTGAGATCCCCTTGCCGAATGAGAGCCTTTTGTTGTATGATTGCTACGTTGTACCAGGATGTGTAGGAAATATTATATCTCTTTTGTATTAGATACATAAGGTTATCATGTTAATATTAAGAACTATTCTTTGTATTTATATGATAAACATAATATTTAGATCCTTTTTTGTCCAAATGAGCATGGTCATAACACATTGCATACTTCTAGAGATATCTTGAATACTAGGATTAATAAACGTAGTTTACCTATTGTTAATAATACTGAACTATGGCATATGAGCCTAGGTCATATAGGCACTAAACGCCTTACTCAATTGGTTAGGAATGGTTTGATACCAGATCTCACCATTGAACCCTATCCAACTTATGAATCATGTATTCAGGGTAAGATGACCAAAGCCCCATTTTCTAGTGTTGGACACCGTGCCACTAATTTACTGGAACTCGTACATTCTGATGTATGTGGTCCACTAAGTCAGACTGCTCACAGTGGTTATTCGTACTTCGTTACCTTTACTGATGATCTGTCACGGTATGGTTATGTCTATCTGATGAGATATAAATTAGAAACTTTTGAAAAGTTCAAAGAGTTCCATAATGAAGTAGAAAAACAAACTGGTCAATCTATTAAATGCCTTCGATTTGATCGAGGCGGCGAATATATGAGTAGTGAGTTCATGGATTATATGAAGGATAATGAGATTCTCCCTCAATATACTCCTCCAGGTACTCGACAGTACAATGGAGTGTCTGAGAGGAGAAATCAGACTTTATTGGTTATGGTCTGATCTATGTTGAGTTGTACAGATTTTCCCTATTACTTATAGGGCTACTCTCTTTTAACAGTTGCACATCTTTTGAATAAGATTCCTTCAAAAGCTGTCCTGCCTATGTCAGGATGGCTCAACAAGATAAGCTTTCGCCTCGAGGGCAAAAGTTTAGGTTTGTTGGATATCCTTCGAATACGAAATGATATATGTTCTATGATACCGAGCATCAAAATGTGTTCGTAGCTCGCTTCGTAAAATTTATAGAAGTAGAATTTTTGTCAGAAGACGGTAATTATAGACAGGTTGAACTTGATGAAGTCCAATGATGAGCGGAAAATATGTCAATATTTACCGCCCCTTTTACTTAATATTTTGTTTAGTTTCTCGGGTTTGATGAACGTTTTGATGTGTTTTAGTTTATTTTGCAGATAAAATAATATTGGGACACAATGAAATCATTTAGGATGAAATGTGGGTCAAATAAGGGCAAAAATTGGACTTGACATATTAATTTTGGAGATTGGAAACTTGAAATGGCGTTTTAACGAAGTGCAGTTTTGGAAATTCCAGTTTTGTGCATCTGTCGTAATTTAGGCATAAATGTTTACTCCGATATCGGATTGAGATGATTCAAGTTTCAGATTAAAGAAGACTCAAAGATCTACAGCTTTGAAAGACAAAATAATTTCGAATTCTGAAGATTTCATGCCCGAAATTGATGAACCATTCAGAAGTGTGTTGTGTGTAATTATTAAAGTCACTTTCAATCATTTTCAAAGCAAAAAAATAAATAATAAATAAATAATAAAAAATGATCAAATCACCACCAAAAATGATAAGCAATTAGTGGAACAATAAATAATGGATTTGGTGGAGCAATTAGTGGAGCAATTAATAATTGATTTGGTGGAGGTAAAATTTTGCCTATAAATACCAAGCCATTTCATTTGTAAATTCATACTTTCTTTTAAGGAATTCCTTAAGAATACTAAGAAGATTGTATCTTGTTTGTTTATTTACAGCTTTCAGTAATTAATTTCCGCTTTCGCACTTTCTTTTCTTTACTTTTCAGTTTTTACTTTCCGCAATTTACTTTTACGCATAGTACTTTTCTTTCTTTAATTTTCAGTTTTTACTTTTCAGTAATGAGGAGGTAACTCCCCTTTGCTGGGGTAAAAGGTAAAACTTTTATTACTAATATTTAAATTAATCTCCCTTAATTATAATATATAAACTAGTTAAAACCTGACTTAAAGAGGATACCGTCATATTGGTCGGTTGGTAATTATTTAAATTGGTTTTAACCTGACTAAACTGGATACCGCCTGATTGGTCGATTGGTATTTAATTATTAATTTGACTTAATCTGGATACCGCCTATATGGCTGGTTGGTAATTATCATGCAAAGTTAATATATTATATTAAGGGAGATATCTAAAATAGAAGTAATAAAAGTGGATCCTTTTACCTCAGCATTTTCTTTTATGGTACTTTTACTTTATTTACTTTTCAGCAATTTACTTTCAGCATTTACTTTTCAGCAATATACTTTCAGCAATTTACTTTCAGCATTTACTTTTTAGCATTTACTTTTCAGCAATTTACTTTTAGCAATTTACTTTCAGCATTTACTTTTCAGTAATTTACTTTCAGCATTTACTTTCCGTCATTTACTTTTCAGCAATTTACTTTTCAGCATTTTTATTTTATGTCCTTTTCTTTTAAGTCTTTACTAGCCCTAGTTATGTGTTAGTTATCTGGGGTTGTGATGAATTCTAATATCACCGGTTTATAAGGGGTTATTTTATAGTTTGGGTAATTTAAAGGTTTACTTATTAAGTCTTAAGCTTAATGCTTCTTGTTGTCTGATCACCAATAAGATTGATGTGGTAAATCTAAAATGAACTAGACATAGGGATTTTAGGTTTCAGCCTTAGACTTAATAGCCCACGATCTTCCTTGAGGGATAGATAACCCTTTAATAGATTTCCTTACAGGATAGACATATACCTGTCGGACGGGGGTAGCCATAATTGGAACTTAAACTTAATGAATCCAGATAATTTGGTTGACATAGATATATGGTTCAATTGTGTTAAACTGGGTATTTGCGTCTGACCATCGACAGAGGCTTTTGCATAATTTCGTGTTCCAGGTTAGTAAACTGATTTATTACACAAACATAAAATAATCACTTCATCTTTTAAAAGATATTAGAATGATTCACAACCCTATATCTTTATGTCTTTTGTTATTTTCCTTAGTATTTTCTTTTGTCTTTTTATTTATTTATTTATTTTGTAAAACTACAATCAACCAAATCAATCAAGCAATCATTCTCTTCACCCTCAATTAGATATTTGTAACTAAATAGATTCAATAATTAATAACAACAGTAGGAATTAAGTCCTCGTGGGATCGATATTTTTATACTACTTGAACGATATGTGCGCTTGCGTTATACGTGTGTGTTTACGCCGGTCATCCAACCTGAAAACAACAAACAACGGAGGAACCTGAAGTTCAAGTAGATTAAGAACCTTCAATACACACACTCCGTAGGTCACAACGGTATCTAGACCTCCTGAACGCTTGTATTTGATACAAGAAAAGAGTCTTGACGTTCTCTTAGTTGAATAGACCGATCCTTTTACCTATAGAGAATTGATGTTGAACATCGACTCCTTGAAGTGGCAAAGTTCCATGAAGTCCGAGTTACACTCAATGTATGAGAATCAAGTTTGGGACTTAAATCCGCTTCCCGAAGGAATTTTTCCTATCGGTTGTAAATGATTTACAAGAAGAAGCACGGCCTGATGGAAAGGTTGAAACCTATAAGGCCCGACTGGTAGTAAAAGGTTACACGCAGCGACCTGACGTTGACTACGATGAAACTTTTTCACCAGTAGCAATGCTTAAGTCTATTAGGATTTTTCTTTCTATAGCTGCATATCATGATTACGAGATATGGAAAATGGATGTGAAAATGGATTTTCTAAATGGATTTCTTATTGAAGAAATCTATATGGAACAGCCGGAAGGTTTTGCGTCCAGCGAGAACTCGGGTATGGTATGTAAGCTTAAAAATTCCATTTATGGACTTAAACTAGCTTCATGAAGTTGGAATCTTCGATTCGACGAGATTATTAGATTGTCTGGTTTTCTCAAGAATTCGGAAGAATCCTGTGTGTATCAGAAAGCCAGTGGGAGCATGGTAGTATTTTTAGTCCTCTATGTTGACGACATCCTAATCATTGAGAATGATATATGGATGATGCAAGGCGTCAAAGCTTACCTTTGTAAGAATTTCTCCATGAAGGACCTGAGAGAAGCTTCCTATGTTTTAGGCATAAAACTCTATAGAGATAGAGAGAGGAAGCTAATTGGGTTATCCCAATCAACGTACACAGATAAGATCTTGGAATGGTATAATTTTGGTAACTGTAAGACATCAAATATACCGTTCAGACATGGGATTCATCTTTCAAAGAAGATGAGTCCACAAACAGAATATGAGAAGATTAGAATGTCTAACCAACCTTATGCTTCGTGTTTGGGAAGCATAATGTATGTCATGTTATGTACTAGGCCTGATATCAGTTTTGATGTTAGGGTAACCAGTAGATATCAGTCCAATCCAAGTAATGACCATTAGATGGCCATTAAACATATCCTTAAGTATCTTAAAGGTACTAAGGATAAATTGATTATTTATGGAGGAAGTGAACTACAAGCTAATGGGTATACGAATTCCAACTTCAAATCGGATCCCGATGATAGAAAGTCTACATCATGATTCGTCTTTACCCTTAACGGAGGTGCAGTTTGCTGGAAGAGTTCCAACTAGGGGCCAACAATAGATTCCACCACAGAGGCAGAATACATTACAGCTTCTGAAGTTGCAAAGGAAGCTGTATGGATTAGGAACTTATCACATAATTGGGAGTGGTCCCAAGTATCGAGAATATGATTTCATTATACTGTGATAATATTGGAGCCATTGCTCAAGCAAATGAACCGAGGGCGCATCAGAAGTCGAAGCATGTGGAACGCAAGTACCACATCATTCGAGAGATTGTGTCACGAAAGGATATATCGTGTACAAGGTGCCAAGTGAAAATAATGTAGCAGACCTGCTTACGAAGGTCATACCTCCGAATTCATTTGATAAAGATGTGGAGTCGATGGGTATTAGATACAATCGATATTGGCACTAGAGCAAGTGGGAGATTTTGTTGGGGTTGGTGCTAAGAGCCCCAGTTCCCTGTTGCATTTCCTTGCAAATACTCGTGTAAATATTTTATTATAAATATAATAAGCAGTTTCTATAATATAATATATCTTCTTATATGGTAAATACGTAATAGACCTTAGAATGATTAGTCATGATGCAGTTGCAAAAGCGTCGCAACTGACATTGAGTTGTATCATGACGCTATCATTCTTATACTGTTCCTGGTCAAGGTTTACACTACTTGGTCAGTAAAGTAAACCTATTGAGACCAGTACATGTTGTATACTGGAATATATGATTCCAATAGTTTCTCAATGAACTATGAGTCTTGGAGACTCGTATAGACGTGTAGGTGTTTATAGCGCATAAACATTGAACGACTCACCGAAAATTCTTAATGGATGGTACACCAACGTCAATAAGAATCTTCTCGGGTTGAGTAGCATTTGTGATTATTCAACTTGAGATACCACTGTGGGCACATAAGATATCTTCCACACTTAGATGGTAGTCACGTCACTGATCTATTTATATCAGACCTCCGCATGTTCGTTGGGTATGGACAGATCCTCAGGGTGTCTTGTGTGTGTCGAGATAGGATCCATCAGTTCTGTGTACAGAGCATATGTAGTCCATATATGATTAGCAATCAGATAAAAGCCATGGACCAGTGGTACACTTTAGAAGTAAGTTCTAAGTTTTCTTTTAAAGATTGCTAATAGAGACGTCGACGAGATTGTCCCTATAGAGATTTGACGTTTACATCTATATCTCTAGGATATATCCGGATACTTGTGACGGAGGAATTAAACATATGCCATGACCTCGACTTGTATGATTCAACGAGTTTATCTGTGGTCATCATAATTTACGGGTGGGTAAATTATGTACACGAAATTGGATTTCGTGACAGATATATCTGAATCTAGAGAGTCTCACTAGTGAAATATACTCGTAGAGTACTAGGGAAACTTTTACGAATAATACTGATTATTTATAAGTCTTTTAAAGGTTAAACGAAAAATACATGCAAAAGGACCTAATGGTCATTTCCTAAGAAAATGTTTCTATCATGCTTAGATTCAACATGTGTAGCTAGGATGTTGTCTCTACACTTTTAGTTTGTGTTTTAAATGGTTATGAACTTGTTTGAAAGATGAAAGCATGTATGGTATCAAAGTAAGCTTGAAATGGTTTCATAAGCTCTCTTTTGATTATTTGTTAATCAAGTTGTCATTCTAGAGTTGTTAAGCCACTCATTGATGACCTAGAATTGTTCTTGAGTTGTTTCATGATTGTGAGACTTGTTTGGTGTGGTAAAGTTTGAATTTAAAGTGTTGGATTTAATTGATTTGGTATATTTTATCAATTTGAAGAAATTGTAAAATTAGAGTTCTTAACCCTTTCCAAATTTGGGACATTTCATATATGTGATGTATTATTGTGTGTATATGATGCATATTAATTTTTGGGTTAATTGGATTTGATCTTGACATGTTTTGAACAAAAATGGATTAAATTGCAAAAATTGAAAAATTTAGGGGTTGTTCGGCAATTTGGAATTTTTTTGGGGATTTTGTTGCAATCTGATTTTGATGTGTTGGACATGTTACAAATCATTTTAGAATTGATTTAGAATCATCCAAAATTGTATTTGACAATTTAAGGACAAAAATAATCAATTTGCAAACTATTGGTACAATTCGGAAATTACAAAGAAATTTGATTTCTTGTGTCAAATTTCAATTTTAAGTATTAGGTAATTAAATAAATAAGTTTATTTAATTGATCCAAAAAATATTATTGAAATCAGAAAATTTTTATTTTCCGTGTTTCCGCCGCGTTACCGGATTTTCGCCATAAAAAATCTTTTTTTCATTTTGTCTTTCGTCTCTTTCTTTTCTTTCTTTTCATTTTGAACTACTTTTTTTTTCTTCTTTTTCTTTTTTTTTCTTTTTTTCTCTTTTTTTCGACACACCTACCCTCTAAGGTAGCATTTCTCCTCACGGTGGTCCTAATACTCGCCCATGGGTAGCTTCACGCTTATCGGTCATAGATGGTCTATTTTTTTTTTCTTTTCCTTTTCAGAGACTTTTTCTTTGTTTCCAACCATATCATATATCGTAACATAAGTAAACAGGATGGACATCTAGGCAAACGGTCATTCACTGATCCGCCATCTCTTCAACTAGTCATCTCGCTGATCACTCAGGCTTCTACTGCTAAAATCTCGTAATCGAGTGCTCGTGAGTCTAGCCGAGATCAATCCACTCAGAATACCAGATGAGAGCACATCTTGCACTTATCATTTCTAAGGTTTCACCCTACAGTAAACAATTTCATCACCGGACATATGCTTCACTATCAAGGAATTCTCTTTTTTTTTTCACTTCACTGGAATTCTTCAACCGCTAATAATGTAGGGCTTCGCCCCCTGTGATTCATTCTCGAAAACTGATGGTAGCGCGGGCCTCAACCCTGAGGGTTCATTCCCAAAACTGATGATTATGTGTGGGCCTCAACCCTGGGGATCCATTTATGAAAACTGTTGATACTGTTTTGTTGCTTTCAACTTTCTTTTATTTTGCCGTTTTTCCTTCTTTTCTTCGAGACCTGTGAACACAAACAAAACAACAGAATAAAAATGCGTGCATGCGATGTATATGTATGCATGTGTGGAGGTACTCCATATTCCTGATGGGTTAGACCCTCATTGTGCTCCTTGGCGCCATGTGCCTATGCATGTCTCTGATCGCCCCCAAGGTCTGCTTATAGTTTCCCCATGCCGGTTCTCTTCTGGTGATTGTACAGTTCTCTTTTGTCTGAAACCTGAAAACACAGAACAAACACAAAATTGCAAGTATGTTACGTGTATGCATGCATGCATGGATGAAATTCCTATCCCGTGGGTTAGGTCTTCTGCCAGTTCTCCCAGTAACTGCTCTGTCTCTTCTTCCTTAGGCGAAATATTGCTTCAGTCTGTCCACGTTGATTTGCTCGGCGAACTCGTTCCCTTATAAGTCTGACAGTCTCACTGCCTCATTTCCTATTACCTTCTTGACTACGTATGGCCCTTCCCAGTTAGGTCTGAACATTCCTCTCGGGTCCATCGTTAATGGCTTTGACTACTTAAATACCAGATCCCCCTCTCTGATCTTAGTAGGACGCACCTTTTATTGAATGCCCGGGCCAATCTCTTCTGGTATAACTGCATATGATGTAAGGACTTCATTCTCTTCTTATCGAGCAATACCAACTTTTCAAATCTCTGCGAGGCCCATTCTTGTTCAGGTAACTCTGCTTCTGCTAATGCCGTCATTGACTGTATCTCAACTTCCACCGGCAGTATTGTTTCCATTGCCTTTCGAGCTTCTTCTTTTCTTAAACACTTCAGCTGAATGTCATTCTCTTGTCTTTTGTATAGATCTCCTTTCAAACTCACATATTGAGAAGCCACTTCTGAATGGCTATCTTGTCTTTTCTGCTTGCTTCTTTTAAGAATTCCCCGTGTTCTAAGTATCGCTGAATATTATAGTACGAGGGTTGAATGCTTTTGTCAAATATACTCATGTCGTGTAGATTGAAAGGAAGGGACTTAGGCAGGTAAGCGAAATGAACGTCTTTATTATTATTAGGAAAAATTCGAACAAGTAGACGAAGTCAATGTCCTTATTATTAATAAATGCTGGATCACATTTGAATAAGATCAGGGAAAAAAACATCTCCATAATTTGCAACTTCGTCTTCCTCCGTTTTCTTGCTTCCTTCGACCATCAGATCCTCCAAGTGCAGTAGTTCTTTTTCCCATTACTACTTCCCCTTTTTGCAACCTCCTTCTCGTCACTGTCCGATAAGTTTTCCCATAAATTCCCTCTCTGCTCTATTTCACCTTTACCACTGATGTCCCATATCCCCATGCGAGAAGTTTGGTGGTTATGAGTTTGGAGGACAAGGCTGTCAGGTAGGCCGAAGTTGATCATGGGTGGGTGAAGTTTTTCTGTGCGTGTTGAGTTGCTCTTTTTCTGGGTCGGGTATTTTATGGGAATCAATGAGGTCTTGGATCTTATGCCTAAGGCGGGTACAGTTGTCAGCTTTGTGGCCTTTTTACTGATGGAGGTAATAGTAAAGGTTCAGGTTAAGGTAGTGTGGCACAGGGTTTGGAAGTGGTTTAGGCTCTAAGGGATTTAGGAGTCCTTGCCTTTTCAGCTCTTCAAACACCTCTGACAAAGGTCTACCAAGATTGGAGAATCCTCTGTTTCTGATAGGGGCAACCTCAGAGGGAGTGGGCTTGGTCCTTGAAGGTTCCCCAATGGTCTTTCCATTCTGGTTGCACAACTTTCTGTTATTGGCTTTACGGGGTACGGTCAAACTGGCCACAGAATTGGTCAAAACTTGCAACTGCTCAGTAATTTTGGTTACTTTGGTCTCCAATTGACCCAGGCGAGATCCCTCATTGACTGACTCACTCATGTTGGCTGACGGTCTTTTGACGGGTCTCTTCCTTCTTTCCTAACCCAACGGGTATCTATGATGGCTTTTAGACACAAGGGTTAACATGATGCGTGTATGCATGAGGTGCATGAGATGCGTGTGATGTATGGAATATATAAGTCAGCCCATTGTCATTTTAAAGCATTTAATCATACTATTGCGAGGTGCAAACTTGTCCCAGTTGGAAAGGCCCAACAGGTTTACACTTTTGCAATAACATGGCTAAACAACTTTAAATGATAAGAGGCCCAAACACAAAATGGCCCATCGAAATTTCAGAAACTTTTGGCCCAATTGTCAAAGGACACGAACTTGTCCCAGTTTAAATGGCCCAACAAGTTCACATCTCTTGACAAAAAGTCCAACTGAATCCAAATGATGATGGTCTTAAACACAAGAATAAAGAAATAGTTTTCTATCAGTCCTACAACTACATTTCATGTGCGGGTTTAGAGGGGTATAGACAAATGCTCTCGTCGACGAAGGATTGCCCACAACTAGGACTCCCCATTCAAGGGTTCAAGCGACCAAGTGAACGCACCTTTTTTATACGCTAAGGTACGTGCCAACGAGTTAATATGTGTGACTAACTGTCAAATTGATTTCTCATTGTAGATTCCCCAGAGGGAGGGTGGAGCGAACTCTCTTAAATACCCAAGCCTCTTAGGCTCTTATCGTCTTGGTGACAGGAATAAACAACAAGTCCTCCAAATTAGTCCATCACAGGAAGCTTCGAGTGAATGATTATCTAGGTGCCTTCACGGCTTTTCCCTTCAGAGATAGAAAGGTAGTGAATGAAGGAAGACACCAAACCATTACCAAGCTCTAATAGTGCTGTTGATTAATCCCCTTCAACCCACGGTAGACACGGTTAACTAAAGCATAAATCACAATCATTGCAAGACATTATTTCTGGGATGATTCTCTGATCCCAGTGGAGTCGCCAGACTGTAGGACACAGAACTTGACGACGTTGTTCTAGGCTCGCGGCCTAGTTGGGAGTACGGAGTAGTCCATGGGGAACTAAACTGGAGAAATAACTTGGAGTCGCCACCCAGTGTGAACTGGGAAAATGATTTAAGGTCGCACTCATCCGTCGCAAGGGAAGACCTCAAACCGTTGGGTTCGAAATGGTCCCTTACTTCTGCCACTTGTAATGAAAGGATTTGTGCAATAATTTAACCAAGTCTACGCAACATACATGCTAAAAAAATAACCTATATCTAGATTCGCATTCATGAAAATAACTCTTATATCTAAGTTTGCATGCATAAAAGTAAGTCGTCATAACGGCAAGCACACAATTTTATGAACATATTAAATAAATAAATGCGAAAAGATAATTAAACAACAACGGTAAAAGCATAAATATTAAAAAGAGCTAACTAAGCATATGATGGGGAAAGGAATAACTAAGGAGGCAAACATGCATAAAACATGATGAAGGAATCTGTCCATTGTGTGCGCATTCGTGTAGCGTTAGTAAACGCGTTCGAACAGTAAACAGAATGCACGCATTCGAGTAGCGTTTGATAACGCGTTCGAATGGTAAACAGAATACACTCGTTCGAGTAGCGTTTGATAACGCATTCGAATGAGTCGAGGAAGAATGCATACGTTCGTGTAGCGTTTGATAACGCGTTCGAACAGAATCACAAAAAATGATACCTCTAATCACATAAAAACCTAAATCATCCATAAAAAAGAACATACTAAACAACTAAACCATGCATAAAGGAAAATAACATACTAAATGATTAAATCAATAATAAACATAAGATTGGATGAAATGAAATATGTGTGTCTCTCAAGTGGTACATGGAGTTGTTTCCCAAGTACAGACCGCATTACCGTCCATTCGGATTCGACTACGGAATTTACGTATGGGTTTCCATCCAATATACCACAAGAGATAACATATATTTCATTCATCCATTGGCCACAACATTCATGAATCCGCAATACACATGCGAAGAAATAATAACAAAAGAACGAGAATAAATAAAAGAGGTGCCCTCAGGTCTAACCTCTTAAGTCGTCTCTTGGAAGTGCGTTATGCGACCGTCGGAAGGGTTAATGCTCCGTAACTCCTCCGGTTCACTTGTTCGTTGTTTTCCTTCGTTGCCTCGCTGTTTTGGGCTGGTGTTTCCTCTATTTTGGGCTGTTGTTTCTATTGTTTTTGCTGCTGTTTTTGGACTATTTAAAGGTGAAATTTAGAGGTGATTTGGGTTGCTGTTTGCGGTAATTGAAGGTCGATTTTCAGGGTGTGTTTTGTGGTAATTGAAGGGGTTTCAGGGCTGTGATTTGTGGTGATGCAGGGGCTGTTTCTGGGCTGTGATTTTTGGTGATGGAGGGCTATTTTAGGTTGCTGTTTTACGGTGATGGAGGGCTATTTTAGGTTGTAGGTGTGCGGCTGTGTGAGGGATTTTCTGGACTGCAGTTCACGGCAATGAGGGACTATTTTTCTATGCTTTGGGCGTGAATGAGCTATCTCTCTAAGGTTTGGTTTAGGCTTCTTTTTATAGGCAAGGGTTGGGGTTTACCTTATGTGAATATGGAAAGAATATTGTGTAATTATGGGGGGATATTTTAATTAGTGTGCTATAAGGAAAAATCTATTTAATTAGGGATGTGATTTATATGATTTGATTTGATTTTATTTTATTTAGTTTAGGAATGTGATTTAATTTAATTAGGAAGGTGATTTATTAGGATTTCAACATGTGTTTAATGTATGGATTTATTATTTTGGATGTGTTTTAATGGGCTTGGGCGTGAGCTAAGGGGATTTGGGCGTGGGTTTGGTTCTTTTTGGTTGGCTTGGTGTGTGGTTTGGTGGTGTGTGGGCTTGTTGTATGGCTTGCGGGGGTTTGGGCTGAGGATGAATTTTAAAACATAGGTCCAACGAGCGAACCCACAGCTAAGTAAACGAATTTAGTCCAACAAGATATCAATTTCTGACTTTTCCCTTCCGACGTCTGTTTCCCGCGGCTTCCAAAACTTAAAGAGGAGTGCCTCCGTAGGAGACTCATCATCGGGACTTATATGCAAAAATACAGTGCCTACAATTGTCATATTGAAGAGTCATGCTTGGTCCTGAAATCAGTCGAGCGTCGCGATGCCAATTGACCAACGTCGTAATGCATAGCAAGAAGATGGCCTCTATTTCAGTTCTGTCGTGGGGGCGTCTCGACGCAATAACAGAGGAAGCTCACTACCTCGTTCAGTTTGATGGACATCGTGATGGTCAGCACTTAGCATCACGATGAGTGTGGGAGTCGTGACGTCCAACCCTTGTGTCGTGAAGCAGAAGCAGATGATGCTCACTGGTTTAGTTGCTTGTGTGAGCATCGCGACATCCAAGGGACATCATCCCGATGTGTGATCAGAATTTCCCCAGAACAAGTTTTAATTCATTCCAGTTTCACCCTAACATGTTAGAGGCCACCCTAATGGTCTCGAATCAGCTCGCATACATACATTACATTATAACACAAGCATGATACGCCATGTAGTGATAACAATTGCTTGAATTAAGAAATCCCACAGCCTACATTCTAATCAAGTTTATCAATTATAGATCATCACAGAAACCATAATTTCTTTCTGTAAAGTGAGTAATGTGAGCCAGATTCTAAATCAGTAAGTGGACCTTTACCTTTTAAATTTATTTATCAATTTTACTTGAGACTTAATTTTAAATTTTTTAGGGCGTTAGCCAAGTTTGTTTACAGATGCTTACGACTGAAAATGTCTTTTTGAAAGATTTATTTAAAATTTTGAGTTTTATGATTTTTGGAGGCATGAGGGAAAAACCCACCTCAGATGTAACTTTGTACAGATATGGAATTCACATACACAGATATCTTATGCACACGCAGCGTAGGAATAGGGATGACAGATGCCCCTAGATCCCAGATTCAGAGTCAGTATGGTAGCATAGAACCGCACCCTTGACTCCATATTTGTGGCTTGGGGGACGCTCCTAGACCACCAGATATTTTTGTATGGGGGATAGTGAGACGGAACGCCCCCATGCGCCAGATTTCTCCACAGATTTCGGAGACATAGTTTTCAAATACTGATTTCCAGAGATGTGATTTTCAGAAATGATAAGTTCTATAAAAGTGTTTTCACGAGAAACCCAGTCTTACAGAAAAGATCAGAATTTCTAAAACAGAAAGGAATTTTCAGAAAGTTTTTTAAAAGAGATGTGTTTTTAGATAAGAAATAAGATTTCAGAAAAGAGAGCTTTCGTAAACCGATTTCAATTTTAGAACCATGGATTTTCATAAAGTATTTTCAATTCCGTTTTAAACTATCCACTCACTAGGTCGTTCAAACGATTTAACCCCCTCACTCCCAGTGTTTTCTATTTTGTAAATTTATCCTGAGGATGAGCTCGAGAGGATGGATACTGATGGCAATCACTAGGGTGTTGAGTCCACCAGGTTGAGTACAGAAGTTCAGCATATTCAGTGTCAAGTAAACGTTGTATGACATATATTGTATAGTATCAGTCATTGAGTGTTTCCAATATCAGAGTTGTAATATAATGTACTATTGAGTACGTTGTATGAGTATTTGAGATGCATTCTCATGAATATTGAGTTGGGGAATGGTCCTTACGGGTGAGTTTGTATTTTCAGATGAGTCTATCAGTATTGATCACAGTCAGAAAGTCAGAGGCTCAGGGGGATATGACAACCTATTCCCTGCCGGTAGCATCTCCTGGAGGGTGATGTTACAATGCAAATGCAATACTTACAAAAATAAAAAATAATAAACAAGTGAAAAAAAAGTAAAAATAAATGGTAGAAAAAAATGTAGTGATTAGATCCTAAAAATATCTTCTGATTCTTTTTAATTCAGATCTCAATTAAAATTATCGTTCAGTTGTCTCAATTTCTCGAATTAGGACATCTTGGATCTACAGAAAATACAAAGAAGTAAAAAATGAGATACAGAAAATACAAAAAATAAAAATAAAGATAAAAAGTAAAAAGAAAAGAAAAAATACTAGGATGTTAAATTATTATTCTATCTACTAAATTATATTCCCTGATAACGGTGCCAAAAACTTGGCACACTCACCAAGTGGTTCTTTACTCCCAAGTATAAGAGTGTCGAAATAATAAAATAACCCTAAAAGTCCGAGGTCGATCCACAAAGAATAGATTTAGTAAAATAAAAAAACAATTCAAGTAGAAACAAAAAGGCTGAATTGATTGAAGTGATGAGAAATTTTTAAATTAAAATGCAACAATAAATTAAAATGTTGGGGGTTAGGGGATCCAATTTTGATATTTCAAATATAGAAAAATCTTACTTTTTATACTATATAATTATCATTACCCAGTTAATTTACTTCATGAATTAATTATGTCAAAACATATAAACCAACTAGACCCGATCAATGGTTCGATTTGGTTCCGAATAGGAATCGAACCGAATGGTTCCTGGTTCCACAACTGTGGGACCAGGAACCGGAACTGAACTGGACGGTTCCGGTTTAGATTCCGATTCCGTTGTTTTTTTAAATTTTAATAATGATTTTTAAAAAAAAATAAAAATGAGATTAAAAAATTTATTTTAAATTACGAATTTAAATTGAATTTAGATTATATTAAATTAAAAAATGAAATTAAAGAGCTTGAACTTAAATTTTCAAAAACTTAAGCTGTCTACGTATCATCTGAGGGTGAGAGGAATCAAAGCTCACGTAGTTTCATTACATTTTAAAGATAGTTTCCCATTACAATTATTTACTCATCAATAAATCATCATCAATATAAGTGTCTGTTGATCCTTCAGCTCTCGTTCCGCTTGCACTTGCAGATGCATTATCGAACAAGTCTTCAAAGTCATCGGGGCATCTTCTTGTTACCTCAGATCATCTCGGGTCCAATCATCCACACATGTTGTTGCTTCTAAAGTGCTTGAATGTAATAAAGACCGTCTTGCTTCCAAAATATTGCCTCCTAAGCTGAAGGCTTGCTCAACAGCAACGGTGGAAACATGTGATGCAAACTCCTCTTTAGCAATAATTGATAAAATATGATAGATATTTCGATGTCAGTTCCACCAGTCAAGAACTTAAAAAAATTTACGCACTAAACTTTCAGTAGGAAACTCGAAGTTGGTAGATAAATAATTATCTAATTCAAGGTTATTAGTTGTGTTATCCCTATTTTTTTTGTAGTAACCAATGATCACCTACGCTAAGTCTTGAATGTATTACGGGTTTGCTAGTAGATTTTCATAATGATTGAAAGTTATATCTACTAACTTAATCATTAAATAAATCTATTAAATCATTTTATTTTATCTATTATTCTTGTAATATTAATTTCACAGCTATTCTTAAATATGTATAGTAAGCTAGTAAGCCGCTATTCAAACCTTCTATTTTTAAATTTAGGATCAAAACTATGGTAATAAGATAAAGTAATGGAATGTATTTAAAATAAATCAACAATTTTCGCTTCATAACAGAAATAACTTCAATTAAAACAATATCATTAGGATCAGAACTTTTAGCATGCTCAGATAGAGTATCAACAATATTCAAACTTTCAACAAGAAATAAATTTATTGTAGGATAATAAACTCAGTTAAAAATATTTGCAGCATCATTAAAAACTTTTAAAAGTTCTAATTTTTTTCACAAATATCTGATTGACTATGCAAAAGTGAGATATGTTGAACATGTTGGGAAAAAAACTACATAATACATCTTTATATTGGAAGTTTAACTTAAAAGAAAAAATATTGAATTCCAACGTGTTGGAACATCTCGTGAATATTTTATACCGCTTTAACACCATTTAATTTACAAAACTTGGCCTATTCTCTCCTAACTTGAGAATATGACCAAATACAATTAAGTGCAATCTTAATAGGATCAATGTAAGGTGCTAAAAAAGTCAGACCATCTTGAACACATAAATTAGGGACATGGCATGTGCAACGAACATGAAAAAATCGACCCCCTAAATTGGTTGGCATATTTCTTTAAATCTCTATTGATGCAGTATTCGCAGATGCATTGTCAAAACAAAACCATGTTAAAATTTTACCTAATAAATCAAATTCATCAAAAATTACTTTGATCATTCTATAAATATTTTGTGCAGTATGTTGTTCATCAAAAATTACTTGTCATTGGATTGACATGATGCATCAATCCAATGACAAGTCACACCCATGTATGAGTGTGTTTGCCAATGGTCACTCCAAATATCAGAATAAATGAAAGACGACCTTTAATATCTTTAAGTATTCAATTTAAAATAATTTTACCATCTTTGTATAATTTAAAATTTTGACGTTTTGTTGTATTTCTAGTCATTCTACAAGTAGTAAGATTTAAAGTATTTTGACCGTAATTAGTCAAAGTAAATTTTTCACCAAAAATTAAACAAAGATATGTCATACAAGTAAATTTAGCAAATTCTTCTCTATTTTTAGCATCATAATATTTAAATAAACCTAAAGAACTCGTACCTCTACTAGATGATGCATACCTGCCCATTTGAGTTTGCGTTGTATCAAGTCCAATTTTAGCAGCATGATGTCTATCCAAGTGCTTGTTCATATTGCCATAGCCGCCAGTAAATTTGTTAGATACACCACAATAGTTGTATTTTACTCTTGGATCTTCATTTTCAGTCTCGACTAAATGAAAATGAATTTTAAAAATATCGGAGGATCGACCCTTAACTTCTCTTCTTCGTGTACCGATATTATGACCGCTCTCTTGGGTTGGCACATTTAACATGGTATTCTCATATGAGATTGCCATTTTTTGTTAAAGAAATATTGAAGAATAAGAGAATTGAGAATGCGAAATTGTAGATGAGAGAATTGAGAGTGAGAGAACTGTAGAAATTGAGAGAATTGAGAAATGATTGTGTTGAAAAAATGAAGAGTGCCTCTATTTATATATTTTTGGATTATTTTTGTGAAACCTAAATGCCCATAAAACTAGCCGTTTTATTAAGTAATTACCCTTAAAAAAATTAATTTTTTTTTGTTTTTAGGGCAGGGAGCCGTTGGGCTTCAACGGTTCCAACCAGAACTGTTCGGTTCCGGTTGGAACCGTATAACCATTGGAATCGAACCGTTCCGGTTCGAACAGTTGGAACCGTCTAGTTCGGCCAGGGACGAACCCTAACCGAACCGAACAATTCTAGTTCTGATTCCGATTCCGGAACTGGAACCAATTAGAACATGAACCATTCGGTTCCAACCGATTCGGTTTTGATTCCGAATCGAAACCGTGGCCTGGTCTAAAACTAACCATATAAGTGGTGGGAATATTTGTCTATAACAAGTCCATATAGGCACTCAATTATGTCAAATTATATAAAATCATCCTTAAATGCGGTAAAAAAGTTTGTCAATAATTAGTCCAGATTTAAATTTTTCTCTCATATAATATTGGGTAAAGTATTAACTGTGCCAACCAAGATGAGATTGTCAACAGCGAATCAAGACACCCACATATATAAGAGAAGATTAAATATTTGTCTTCATATTACAATTCATATTTTATAATATAAATAAGATTAATATATATTCTCAAATTAAGAGTTTCACCCTTCACCACAGCAGAATGCAATTAGCTACTCATGATTTGAATAAAAACATGCATAATTTTATTGCTGAAAGAATAAAAATATAAGAAAAATAAATCACACAATACACATCTTCCTAATTCTTTAAGAGAGAACATGAAAGAAGCATGAAGAAAATGAGAGGTAAGCACCTCTATTTATAGTAGAAGTACTCGTCCCTCAATTAATTACAACTTTGTAAATCAAATACAAACAATAAACTTTTACTAATTTATTATTTTTGTTTTTATCTTTTTCATTTTATGACTTTTTTAATTTTTTGTTGATCATTTTATAAATATTTTTCACAATCCACCTAAAGGTAGATTGTGACATTTCAACTTTTTTTATTTTTTTATTTTTTTTCTCATAATTAAAATTACATGCAACACACATTGGTTTCTTCATCAATTTCAACCTTGAAAACCTCAAAATTAGAAAATCTTGTAAGTTTAAAGTTGTAGATACGTGAGTCTTTTTTCATCTAGAACTAAAATTGCCTCAATCCGCTATCCGAGTAAAAAGTTATGGCCAAAATATGAAAATTTTGCAAAGTTGGACTTTCCGAAATTGTACACTGTTAGAACTCCTTTTAAGTTTATGCGCTCCAAAATCCAAATGTCACGTTTTTTTTTTATAGTTATGCATCCAAAGTATTATTTCACATATATAAGAAATAAAAACCATAATAAAAATATATAAAACATAAATTTAATTATTATTTCACAAATGTGCTAAATTAAACGGATTAATGAAACTACAAGTGCAAAGTGATTAATTTTCCTTTTAATAAATTTATATTTTTTTTGTTAATCACACCCCTCTCCCCCAACCAGCTTATTATTAGTCCCTAATAATTTAAGCAAAAATTAAAAAGATAAATTCTTATCCAAGTTAATAATTATTTTATTTCTTGCTAAATTATCAAATAAGTAAATTCTCCTGTAATTTTTATCTTTCTTTCATACACACATAAGACAAAGTATTAATCAAATAATTGTGCCAATAATATTTACAGGTCTTGTTGAAAATAAAATAATAGTTTTTTCCTAAAATTATATTAGAGTTCACACCTTTTTGGTAATGAGAGTTTATTTATAAATACAAAAATAGTTTTTTTTAATAATACATATTCAATCATTGTAACTAGCTTTGGGTTAGTGACTCCCGAACCAATTGGCTTAGGGCACTAGGTGTTAAGATACCCCTATATACTTAATTGCTCGGATCTCAGATGTAAAAAATATTAGATTCCCTTAAGTTTTCTCTTTAACCCATGTTACGAGCTTTAGGCTAGTGACTCCCAGACTAGTTGGTCTTAGGGCACTAAGTGTTAAAACACCCACACGAACTTAATTGCTCGAGTTAGAGAGGTTATGAAATAAAACTTATTCACACGCTCTTGTTTTTAGAAACTCAAGCTCTACCGTTTTACGCGAATAATCACTGCTTGCTGAGGCAATATGTTCGATTACTAAGTAAAAATTTTATTATTATTATTATTATTATTATTATTATTATTATTATTATTATTATTATTATCATCTTTTTTTAAACTAACTCAAGCCTTACCGTTTTATGCGAACAAGCACTGCTTGCTGAGGCAAGATCTCTGGTTACTAAGTAAAAGCTTGATTTTTTTTTGGAATAAAAATAAAAATTTCACTGCCTTTAAGTGCTACCTCAACAAACTAGATAACTGAGTATTATAAAATTTTCACGTACAATCCACGATCATAGGTTACCATGTATGTTGATAATACTTGTCAAATGAGCATAAGGAAATCAAACTTAATCAATATTATTGAGAATTCACAAATCTGAATGATTCAAAAAGAAAGAAACAAAAATAACTTGATACGAAACACATTGAGATGCGTCTCATGAAAAAAATCTTCTTACACTGGCATCTCTGAACAACAATTCCACTTGGTTAGTCAAAAATTGATTGTTATTTTGTGTGTAATTTTTTTGAATAAAAGTATAAAAGAAAATTAACACAGCACTTTTTTTTACACATAAGACAACAACAAAGAAAAAACAAAATAAAAAACCGTTAATTTACATAAAACAATAACACAAAAATAAAAATATTTTTTTAGAGAAAGAAAAATATAACAACGAAAAATAAAAATGAAAACTATCTAGTCAATTATCTCTTCTCTCTAACCAAATTGAGATATTGTCCCCAATGTTAGAATAAGAAGTAAAGTTTAGAAGACATCACCTGGTTAGTGTGGAATTGACAATTGAATCTATGATTATTTAAAAGAAAAAGAAAGATTACATATTAAGATTCAATTCCACTTTATGCTTCTTGCCACGATCGTTATCAGACTAGTTCAACTTGGAAAGAGTATGGTCGATTTTTGGTTCATAAGCTAATAGGTTGTCAATTAATTCCTCAGCTTTTCTTTCAGTTAGAATGATATCTTTTTCCGATTTCGAAATGAACCCGAGTCTTTTGGCTTCCACAAGAAAGACTAAAAGAAAATCAAAAAAATGATCTATATTAAGTAGTCTAATGGGTTTTCAGTGATGTTCAATATAACATCCTCGATCTGGAAGATGCTACCGGCAGGGAATATGTCGTACTATTCCCCTGAGCCTCTACCATTTTGACTATAAACTATATTGTTTCTCTTTTCTCAATCAAATTCTTATTTATGGAACCAATGCCCAAACTCGACAACATAAAAAAAAAACAGGTTCATTATTAATAATTGTATACTTATAAACACTTGTTTTTATAATTACCACACATAACCCAAATACTAGTACATAACTCTTATTTGACTTTGATTGGACTCTCACTCTGTCTCTGACTTGAACTGGTAGACTTCAAACCCTAGTGACTGCATCAATATCCGTCCTTATGAGCTCATCCTCCGAGAATACCTGTAAAACAAGGAAACTGGGAGTGGGGGTTAAATCGTTGAACGATATAAGTGAGTGGTCGATAAAACTGAAATACTGTAATAAAAATATTTGGTTCTAAAATAAAATCCGGAGATAACTTTGGATGAAAAATGTTTTCTTGTCTTAAAAATTCCAAACTCTTTTTTGAAAGTCTTATCTGAAAAATCTTTCTATAAAACTCATCTTTTCTGAGAATTTCTTATAAAACCACTTATTTCTAAAAACTTTCCTTTCTAAAAACCTTGTCTGAAAAATGGATCTGAAAACTATTTCTGAATACTGAAATCTGTATCTGAAAAACCTGACATACGGGGGTGTTACTGTAGGACACAGAAATCGGAGACGCTGTTCCAAGCTAGTGGCCCGGTCGAGAGTACGGAGTAGCCCGCGGGGGACTAAACCAGAGAAATAAATGGAGTCGCCACCCAGTGTGAACTGGGAAATGATTTAAGGCCGCATTCACCCCTCGCAAGGGAAGACCTCAAACCGTTGGGTTCGGAATGGTCCCTTACTTATGCCACTTGTAATGAACGGATTCGCGCAATAATATAACCAAGTCTACGCAACATACACATGCAAGAATAACCCATATCTAAGTTTGCATACAACCTATATCTAAGTTTGCATACATAGGAGTAAAACCTACATCTAAGTTTGCATGCATAAGAGTAAATAAAATAAAAATAAACACGCATTCTCATGAACACATTAAGTTGATAAATGCGGAAACATAAATAAATAATAATTTTCTAAACATAAACATTGAAGAGATATAATTAAGCTCCTAATACGAAAGAAAAAACTAAATCATGCATGGAAATAACGTGCTATTTCTAATGAACCATGGATAAACACAAGTTTAGAGAAAACGAAATATGTGTGTTTCTCAAGTAGTACGTGGAATCGTATCCCAAGTTCAGACCGCACTACCGTCCATTCGGATTCGGCTACGGAATTTACATCTGGGTTTCCATCTGATTTACCATGAGAGATAGCACAAAATCATTCATCCCAAAACAATAACATACATGAACCAACAATACGCATGCGAAGAAACACTAATAATAATTAAAAAGATGAACGAGAATAAATAAAAGGGTGCCCTCAGGTCTTACCTTTTAAGTCGCCTCTTGAAAGTGCGTTGCGCGGCCGTCGGAAGGGTTAATGCTCCGCAACTCCTCCGATTCACTGGTTCAATGTTTTCCTTCGTCGCCTCGCTGTTTTGGGCTGTTATTTCCACTGTTTTCTTCACTGTTTTTCTCGATGATTGGGCTGCTATTTTGGCCTCTATTTAAGGGTTATTCTCGGTGGTTCAGGGGTCTATTTTGGGGACTATTTTTGGGACTGGTTTAGGGACTGTTTTGGATCGATTTTTGCTTGGTTTCACAGTGTGTTCGGTGAGGGTCTATTTATTGGTTTGTTTTGGTTCGGTCCGCAGGGCAGTGTGTGAAAGGTGTACGAGTTGAATGAGCCGTGCCTTTTGGTTTCTGCCGTGGATCTGGCAAATGACATGTGTCCTTGTGGCGTGAGGTCGTGAGTGTAGAGAGAAGATTTGAGTGCAATTGTGTGTGTTAGTGAGGGCTACTTGTGCGTGAGGCCGTGTCAGTTTGTGTGGAGTGTGGAGTGTGGGACTTGTGTGTGCGTTTTGTGCATGAGTGGCGTGCATGTGTCTTGGCCTTTTTTATGCGTGTGTTCTGGTATGTGTCATGTGCGTGAGTGGCTTTGTGTGATGGCTTTGTGTGCGTGTGTTCTGGTGTGTGTCGTGTGCGTGAGTGGCTTTGTGTCAATGAGTGAGAGAGTCGTGAGGTGGCTTTTAGGGAGAGAGAGATGAGAGAGATAGGGCGATTAGGGTTCTTTTTCTTTCTTGCTTTTTCGTGAGGGTGAGAGCTTCAGGGTTTATTTTTGTGTGTTGTTTACGTGAGAGTTAGGACTAAGGAAAATGTCTTACCATGAATGAGCTTTCTCCCGGGGAAGGGTTTGGCTTATGGTCTTTTTTATAAGAGTGTGTTAGGGTTGTCCTTACATGGGAAGGAAAGAAATCATGCAATCATTGGGGTATCTTTAATTAGTGTGTTATAAGGAAATGATTTCTTCAATTTATGAAGGTGATTTGTTTTAGTTTAGGAAAGGGATTTATGGGGTTTGATTTGATTTATTTAATTTAGGCATGTGATTTATTTAAATTAAGAAGGTGATTTGTTTGGATTTTAACATGTGTTTAATGTGTTGGATATTTTTTGGATTGGGCTTGGAGGCTTGTGGGCATATGGGATGGCTCTTTGGTGGGCTTGGTGTTGGATGTGGGGATTTTTGGGCCAAGTCTAACAGTTAAAACAGAGATTAATGGAGTGAACCTGAGGCTAAACAACGAATTAAATCCAGCAAGGTGTTTATTTCTTGAATTTCCCCTTCCGACATCCGTTTCTCGCGACTTCTGCAACTTAAAGGGTAGTGCCTCCATATGAGGTTCATCATCGGGTCTTATGCAAAAATACAGTGCCTACAGTTACGTATCGTTGTCCCTCATATGCCTAACTAGAGCCAGAAGTACAAATCCATGACTTCGGGGCGTTACGTATCGCCATCCCCCAAAGCATGCCACTCATGTCTGTGAACTAATGGTCTTGGGGTGTTACGTATCGCTGTCCCCCAAGCCATTGAACTAGAACTGGGGGTGCTAATCAATGCTACCCTCCAAGCTCTGAAACTAGGATCTAGGGGCATCTATCATCCCTAGTCCTGAACTATGATCTGGGGGCGTTACATATCACTGTCCCCTCAGTCCTCTACATGTGCACATGTGATGTCCGTCAATTCCATAACTGAGTAAAGTTAGATACTGAGGTGGGTTTTTACCCCATGCCTCGAAAACCATAAAATCATACTTTGAAAACGTTTTTATCTCAAGCATAACTTAAAGCATAAACTGTCATGTAATAACTATAATAAAAATCATTTAACGCCCTAAAGCGTAAAAGTAAATCTGTTGCGAAAACCATAAATGAAAGTCAATTTAAAAGGAGAGTGTCCACTCACTGTCTTGGAATCTGGCTGGTACCGGATCCCTTATCGAAGAAAATTATGGTCCCTGAGGATAATCTAAGATCGAGAACTTGATTAGCATATATGTAGTAAAATAAACCCCGGTACTTAAATAAGCTCAATGATACATCAATATATTTTATCTAAGAGGCTTATCATGCTTATATTTTGATGTAAGATATGTATACGAACTGTTATGAGACCTGAAAGGCAGCCTCTAACATGCTAGAGTGAAAATGGGATGATTCACAATTGATTTGCGAATGATTTGTGCCACGCGTCGCGACTCAAATCTCTACGCATCACGATGCGCAACTTCCAAAAGCATGTCACCATTTTTCTTTTACGCGTCGTGAGGCACAGACCTTTAGCATCGCGACGCGAGTCAGTTTTCCAGGATTCTGCCCCTTTCTTCTTCAATTCCAATTCACCCAATGTACAACCCTAACACTCTCATACTAAAAACCAATGTTCAATACATCATATACACTCAATTCTACGTAAACTAAATCATCAACTCATCAACAATCAACTTTCAATATATTTCATATACTCTATATAATTAATCCCAAAACTTAACAAGTTTGGATTTTTCAAAATTCTCATTGTCTTAATACCAAAAAAAAGTCACACAATCATCATCTCATTCATCATCACATCCCAACCACCAACACACAATAATCATCAAAATAACAATACTCAATATACAATAATTTAGGTCAAATTAGTCTTACCCTTCTGCTCCTCCTCCTCTTCCTCCTCCTCATTGAATACTATTCATCTGAATTTTTGATCTATATTTTTATCCAATTCTGGTTTTCATTTGGAAAACTATTCAACACAAAAGTTGTAGATCTCGATCTCATCTTTCCGATGATATAAAATTCACAAAAATCGGAGTTTGTATGAGAAATTTACGTCCCAAATACCATGGATGTTCGTTGTGGAACTACGTAGAATTTCACATCGAAATTTCGAAGAATTTATTTTTTATCCATAAAGTCGTTCCATGAATGTATATACATACTCGGACATAATTTTATATTACGTAACACTCGTCCTGTGATGTAACAGTATTACAGTCAATAGTAGTAGAGACCACCGGTCGTTACAAATTCTCCCCCCTTAAATAGGATTCGTCCTCGAATCCTCTTTAAACTTGGGTTTTTATCATAGATCTCGGGATTTGTGGGTTTTTTATAAACTAACAGCTTTAACTGACTATACATCCATCTCATTTTCATCCATTGTACTATATCACTTCCCGAAAAATCCGTGCGCTATCATTCTAAACCTAGAATGTTATGACTTGGAAATCGTAACTAGCGCTATACACTAATTATATGTATGAAAGTTTATCATGCATCATACCTCTGGCCATACTTGGGTAAACTGCTTCAGAATTCGTGGCTTCAGTTATTATTCCTTAAGTTATTTATTGAAAGGTACTTCCTTGTTCTAGTTGTGCTCAACAGTCTTTATTTCCAAGGAAATCTATTTCTCTAGATCTTAAGTTATGCTCATCAATTATTCGACTCGATCGAGTTCTTCTTGGTTAGTACTTTTGACTCTTACTGGAAGTACCGGTGTCTCACGGTTAGGCTTCTCCACTATGGTACTACTACTAGGAACTATATGAATTTAATGTTTCAACTCTATTACTAATTTATTTTCTAGTTACCGATAATTTCACCCTTTATTGTGAACCTCCATAAGGTTCATACTCTGTCAAACTCCTACTATACTCCGTCTATTATTCTTTCTTACTAAGCTTTGCTCTATTATTTGATTTTCCTACTCATCTTAGTTCCTTGAACTCCATCATCTTTGATTGTTTAAAGCATCTCTTATTAAGTCTTCGGTTCAGGTACTATTCTTTATCTAATCTTTCCTTCTCAATACCATGGGACTCTTTATAAGTTATTCACTTTAATCCTAAGAGTCGTTATCCCTGATTTCTTTGTACTTCTAAGTCTTTACTTCTTTAAAGGCTCCTTAATTCGACGATGGCCTCTAGACTAGCTCAACTTATTGTAACTTCAAACTATCATGGCTCATGTTGTTTGTCTATGTTTCATTAAACTCGTCGATTTGGTTGTCTAGCCATCTCACAATGAGGAGTGAGCATATTTATTGCATAAGGTTCTACAAATACGCATTTCTGCTTTACGTTTAAGCTCGGTGAGTTTGCATGCTTTACTAGAATCGATATTTCTAGAAGGAATGATCGTCATTCGTTCTGCAGGAACCTGATCAACTACTCCATGTCTTAAGGTCTTACTGACTTTCCTTGTTACTTCCCGCATCCCTCTTACCATTTGTATATCCTATTTCTTTGCTCTACGCATTGCTGCTGAGGCTAGTGGTGTTTCATTCTCATGTCTACTTTCTAGATTTCCGCTCTAAGTTCTTACTTTAAATCTCAACTTTGGCCCTTTGTTCTACTGTTCATACTGATACTCTTGTCACTTTCTAAATATTTCAAAATTCTCGGGTCTTATTCTTTATACTTCTATAGATTTCTTCTAACTTGGGCTGATATGTGAGTTCTACTACATTTGGTCTATTTGTGGACTCCTACTAGTCTTGAAAACCTCTTTCTGACTTGCCTTAATCTTTTTCTAGGTAACCTGCCTTCCGAGGTCTTTCCATTTCTTAAGATAGACTCTCATCGACTTATTACAGTCATATATATCTACGCTGGTATGGACTAGGGCAAACATATTATATCTCGATGAGTTTCGATATCCTCGTTCTGGTACTCTGTGTCCTGGTAGAGTCTATTTCTCATGTTAGGTAGGTATAAGCTAAATTCCATCAGGATAACTTTCTTAACTGGTATCACTACGGTGGTAGCTAGATAGCTCAGGATCTTGTCTCTATCGGATTACTTGGGATAAGGTAACTAATTGTTTCTGCTTATGACTTTTATTTGCCTGCTTATGGGCCTAGGTTTGGGTTTAGGGATTTGGAGTTCTCTAGGTTCTTTTTGGCATCTCTTGTCTGTGAGAACTTCCTAGGCTAGCCTCGATCTCTCGCTTCTTTTATCTTACTTTTTATTCCTCGTTACTTGGGGAACTTACTATCTATACGAAGTACCTGAAGGCTATTAGTTCGGCTTGAAGGAATGCTCTGAGGAGGGAATGAATCTTACATCTTCTAGGCACTTTATTACTTGTTTGGGCTTTTTCTATTCTCTTTCTATTATCCAGGGTGGATATCCTTAGAATTTCATTGTCTTATTCTATCTCTTTACTTTTCTTTATCTCTGGCTACTTACACTCTTATGCATCTTTCTTTACTTTCTTATAGCTTTCCTTTCTCACTCCCTTGGTAACTTTTATTAGATTTTTCTGTCTGGTTTCATAGCTCATTTATACTTCTGGTAATAGATCAGAATAACTTCAGGAAAAAATTTTAACGTGGATCTAGAATACAATTGTTCTCGTAAGGGATACTATTCGAATAGTCTGGGAGGGCTTACTAACCTGTCTATAGAACTTTGAGGACGTACTCGAGGATCAGATACTTGAGAGGTAGTACCTTGCATACGAGTATCCCGGACATAATGCGTATATAAAACCCCTCAATACTCTACCCACTGTAGTCACTGCCTCCCAAGACCATGCTCTGGTACCATCTTTGTAACATCTCCGATCTGGAAGATGCTACCGGCAGAGAATATGTTGTACTATTCCCCTGAGCCTATACCATTTTTACTATAAACTATATTGTTTCTCTTTCTCAATCAAATTCTTATTTATAGAACCAATGCACAAACTCGACAATATAAAAAAAGCAAGTTCATTATTAATAATTGTATACTTATAAACACTTGTTTTTACAATAACCACATATAACCCAAATACTAGTACATGACTCTTATTTGACTCTGACTGGATCTCACTCTGTCTCTGACTTGAACTGGTGGACTCCAAACCCTAGTGACTGCATCAGTATCCGTCCTCCTGAGCTCATCCTCCGAGAGTACCTGCAAAACAAGGAAACTAGGACGGGGGGGTTAGATCATTGAACGATTTAAGTGAGTGGACGATAAAACTGAAATACTATAATAAAAATATTTGGTTCTATAACAAAATCTGGAGATAACTTTGTATGAAAACTGTTTTCTTGTCTTAAAAATTCCGAACTCTTTTCTGAAAGTCTCATCTGAAAACCCTTTCTATAAAACTCATCTTTTCTGAGAATTTCTTATAAAACCGCTCATTTCTAAAAACTTCCCTTTCTAAAAACCTTGTCTAAAAAACGGATCTGAAAACTATTTCTGAATACTGAAATCTGTCTCTGAAAAACCTGACGTATGGGGGCGTTACGTATCGTCGTCCCCCCATACGCCTAACTAGAGCCAGAAGTGCAAAACCATGACTTTGGGGCGTTACGTATCACCGTCCCCCAAGCCACTGAACTAGAACCTGGGGTGCTAATGAATACTACCCTCCAAGCTCTGAAACTAGGATCTATAGGCATCTATCATAACTAGTCCTAAACTAGGATCTAGGGACCGAGTCCTCTATATGTGCACATGTGTGTCCGTCAATTCCATAACTGAGTAAAGTTACATACTAAGGTGGGTTTTTACCCCATGCCTCGAAAACCATAAAATCATACTTTGAAAATGTTTTTATCTTAAGCATAACTTAAAGCATAAACTGTCATGTAATAACTGTAATAAAAATCATCTAACGCCCTAAAGCGTAAAAGTAGATCTGTTGCAAAAATCACAAAATGAAAGTCAATTTAAAAGGAGAGTGTCCACTCACTATTTTGGAATCTGGTTGGTACTGGATTCCTTATCGAAGAAAATTATGGTTCCTGGGGATAATCTAAGATCTGGAACTTGATTAGCATATACATAGTAAAATAAACCCCGGTACTTATATAAGCTCAATGATACATCAATATGTTTTATCTACGAGGCTTATAATTCTTATATTTTGATGTAAGATATGTATACAAAGTGTTACGAGACCTGAAAGGCAGCCTCTAACATGATAGAGTGAAACTGGGATGATTCACAATTGATTTGCGAATGATTTATGCCACACGTCGCAATGTAAATCTTTACGCATCGCGACGCGCGGCGTCCAGAAGCGTGTCACCATTTTTCTCGTATGTCGCGACGCACAGACCTTTAGCATCGTGACGCAAGTCAGATTTCCAGGATTATGCCCCTTTCTTCTTCAATTCCAATTCACCCAATGTACAACCCTAACATTCCATACTAAAAACCAATGTTCAATACATCATATCACACTCAATTCTACGTAAACTAAATCATCATCTCATCAACAACCAACTTTTAATCTATTTCATATACTCCATATAATTAAACCCAATACTTAACAAGTTGGGGTTTTTCAAAATTCTCATTGTCTTAATACCAAAAAAAATCACACAATCATCATCTCATTCATCATCACATCCCAATCACCAACACATAATAATCATCAAAATACCAATACTCAATATACAATAATTTGGGTCAAATTGGTCTTACCTCTTCTTTGTGTATTTCCTTATCTCTCAAGGTTTCATGGATGCAATATCTTCTTGCCTCTTCCTTCTTCTCTCTTTCTTCTTTTCTTCTCTCCATTCTTCTTCTTTTCTCTTTTCTTCTTCTTCTTCTTCTTCTTCTTCTTCTTCTTCTTCTTCTTCTTCTTCTTCTTCTTCTCTCTTCCTTCACGTCTTCCATTCTCTTTTTTATTTCAAATTGTGAATTTGTGAATAGTACTCCCTTTTTATAGTTGGCCATAAAAGATAATAGAAGAGTGTAGAAGTTTATGGAATTTACTAGAATGCCCTCAGGTACTATTCATCTGAATATTTGATCTGCATAATTAGCCTATTTCGGATTTGAATTTGAAAAACTGTTCAACGCGAAAGTTGTAGATCTCGATCTCAGCCTTCCGAAAATATAAAATTCATAAAAATCGGAGTTCGTATGAGAAGGTTACGGCCCAAATACCATGGGCTATTTGGAGTGGAACAACGTAGAATTTCGCATCGAAATTTCAAAGAATTTACTGTTTATCCATAAAGTCATTCCACGAATGTATATATATGCTCGGACATAACTTTATATTACGTAACACTCATCCCGCGATGTAACAGTACTACAGTCAACAATAGTAGAGACCACCGGTCGTTACATTCAAATTCGCCCATGACACAACTGTGAATATTTCTTCCAATGTGCCCAACCCACTTGGTAAAGCAATAAAAGCGTCAGCATGATTAATCATTTCAATATGTTTTTTTAGACATACCTAAGACGAACTTCAGTTTCTAATCCAAGGATTAATTAATGAGTTTAGAACTTCAGGTTCTAATTTATCTCTTATATCTTATCATAATCATGGAAAAAATAAAATATAATCTAATAAAATAAAATAAATCGGAGATAAAAATATGATACTTATTTTCTGATGTGGAGTGTATAATTTAATGGCATCCATTTATCATACTTATAAAACATTTAAGGTATTAAACTAATAACAATAAAAGCAAAACATAGTGAATTAGAACTACGGATTCTAATTGTAACATTGAAATTCAGAATTTTAGGTTCAAAATTATTTATACCGCAAAACTTCAAGTTGCAATATTAAAAAGCCACAAAATTCAGCGGCGTAATGATAATGATCATCATCAAATTCATTCATAAATCACGAAGAGTTAACAGACAACCACATAGATTAAATTTGATAGTAATTCTGCTTTGACATACATGCTTGATGACTTTGCCTATTTGATTATTATGATGAGCAGCATGCATACTATCAGATGGAAGTTGATGGCGATGGTCTTATTTGATTTTAAACAAAATCATTATCATCAAATTCACGCAACGCCATTTATGTAGAAAATAAAGCTTCAGGCCTTGTTGAATTAGAGTTACGACAAGTCTACAATCCACTCACAAAGGAAGAGAAATTTAATCATACATAGTCTTTATTATTTCTGAATGACAAAAATTACAAGTGTTATTTTATATTTATAGGGAGGAGTTATGGTGAAATAGTTAACCCTAATCAATGTGGGATAAATTACAAAAATTAAAGAATAATTATCTAATTAATAGGAGATTAAAGTAGTGGGGACCACACTATAAATTATACATGTTTATAATTATGCAACGGAAGTGGGTCTAAACCATGGATATCAAGGATATGTGTATTTTAAAATTATTTCATAGAATACTATATTCCATTACGAGTAAATAGGAAAAAACAAGGACCAAATCGGAGTCCGAAAACTCCAAAACGGAGAAAATGAAGTTTCAGCATTCATGGGCAATAGCTCTCGGTGTGTTGCAATGCGCAGGTATGGGAGTCATAACGCCCAATCTGTAAGAGCTCAGTGTCGCGACGCTCAAGTTTTAGCGTAAAATATTGACAGAGAGTATATTTGCCTTTAATTCAATTCTAAACACTTCCAATTTTCTCCAAACACTTCGACACACCTAAAACTCCAATTTTAACATCAAAACATGTTATACACCAAACTTACATGTGTTCTAGATATATATATATATATATATATGTATTCTTTGAATCAAAAAATAACCAAAATAGAATCCCACAATAAAGTGACTCATGAACAATTCTAGGTCACTCAAATGTAGTCAAGTGATTCTAGAATGGTAGTCATAACTTCATGTTGGGTTCTCTAAGAACATGCCTAGGATAAAATTAAGCATAAATAAGTGTGAATACTCAAAGTAAGATTGCGGAAAAGATACTCACTTTGATCGGCTATATGGATGTGTAGATAACAAAAATTTTACTACTTTGTGTAGTGCTCCAAGCCCTCCTTGATTGTATGGTGTAGCTCCAAGCCTTTTGCTTTGATTCCAAACTCAATGGGAAAGATTCCCCAACACCTTGTTTGATCTTTGAATGTGCTAGCAATGAAGAAATTTTGCAACAAAATCTCTATTTTGGGAAGAGCAACTCACGGCAATATGAGAGGAGAGGAGAGAGTTTTTGGTTTTTGGTATTTTGATTTCTAAAATCAATTACAACTTATCCAAAAGTCAAACTCAATTTTGGTATATCCTTTACCAAAAGTTTAAGCAAAGTTTTGGAGGGAAAAAAGCTTTTAATGCCTCCAACCACTTCCATCACCAAATTGACACTTGATGGACAAGTGATGTAAGTTGGTGGGACCCACTTTAATTCAAAATTCAAGTGGCTTGCTCAAAACACTTCGGGCTCGGGTTCGCTTAATCCGATTAAACGAATTTTCAGTCGCGACGTAATTAAATCCAATTTAATTAAATAATAATGCCTTGCAAAATTATTACGAACGTCACTCGCGAATTAATTCTAAATTAATTTGTTCGCCGGAATTAAAATCTAATTTTAATTTCGCGTCGAAATCTAATTTCATTTAATATATCGAATATATTATTAAATCGATTAATTCCAAATTAACTGTTCTCTCTATTCTTATCGAATTTTATCCCAGATAAATTCTTGCCGTAATTAATCCTAGATTAATTTTTCTCTCTCTTCTAATTAATCCTAGATTAATTATGTTCGAGTCAAACGTCATCGGTGCATCTTCAGGAAGTGACCCATGGGATCCCTGGATATGTTAGTAGTAAATCCGGTCGTCGAACTATCCGAACACGTGCGTATCCGGTATCACATTTTTACCGATTTACAATACATGGTTGGCTTCTAGCAAAGCACCGTGCCTACCCAATTCTCCAGAAATATTCTTTTAAGGAATATATAATCTTTGTCAGGTGTTGTATACGTACTATTGCGTATTGCGATCCAGTATCTGATGTCACATGCAAGGCCTGGGGCTGGAATAGTGTCTACCCCGTACGAAGCATATATCGGATCACAAGCAACTAGTCTCTATAATCGGATAATCATGACCTTGTCATATTATCCCGATAGTTGCAACATAATAGAGAACCAGCTCTGTATCCCTACGTGATCATCATCTCCATATGACTGAAGTGATACTTCCGTCTTGACATCACACCCAATACACTACGATTCTCAATAAACCCAGAAGAGGCGTACACAGAACCTGTTAAAGTCCCGGACGACCAAAACCAAAGCATATTGATTGTCGCAAGTATTAGCGATGCAAGTCTCAGGTTAAGACCAAATACACCTACCCTGATGCGGATTCCCATAGACACATAGTCATACTACCAATGAGATTCTGCGGGGTCTATCCAGAGCGAAGCTGTTTCCGTACCATCGGCAAACACAACCTCATATCACACTTGCATAAGTATCCAATACTTAAATATATGATAACTATGTTGTTATGCTTCCATAACACGCACAAGTATAATACTGGTCTATTCTGTATTATCGATGTCCAGTCTCGATAATACTACGACTAGTGATATTTAATGATTAAACCTTCATGGATTGATACTGTCTCATATCTTATTAATCCGGAACTAATCATAAGGACTTTTATCATTATATGTATTCAAGTAATCTAATTATAAAATGATAAAATAGCAATTTCCATTGTCATATAGTTAATTTGTACAAAAACGACAATGTCTTTTACAAATAGTGACGCTATGGGTCATAATTGTCCAACAATCTCCCACTTGTCCTATAGTCAGTCACTCAAGTATCTAACACCTGAACTATGTACATGTCGCTCAAACTTTTACTGAGGAATAGCTTTCGTCAGTGGATCTGCAATGTTGTCATCTGATGCGACCTTCTCGATCTTCACATCGCCATGATGTATGATCTCATGAATCGGATGGAAACATCGAAGAACATGCTTGGATCGTTGATGAGACTGGGGTTCCTTAGCCTGATTTATAGCCCCATTATTGTCACAATACAATGGAATGGGCTCAGCTGCTAACGGAACTACTCCAAATCCAATTAGGAATTTACGGATCCAAACTGCCTCTTTTGCTGCTTCAGCTGCAGCAATATTTTCTGCTTCTGTTGTTGAATCGGCAACAGTCTCTTGCTTGGAAGATTTCCAGCTTAATGCTCCATTGTTCAAATAAAATATGTACCCAGATTGCGACTTACAGTCGTCTTTAGCAGTTTGGAAACTTGCGTCGGTAAGCCCAGTTACCTCAAGTTCTCCATGTTGAATCTCTTCAACACTTTGTCAATGTACTTGCTCTGGGAGAGACTAATCAGCTTTCTAGATCTATCCCGGTAGATCTTTATTCCCAGAATAAAGGCTGCTTCTCCCAGATCTTTCATGGAGAATTTTAATGAAAGCCAAGCTTTCACCGATTGTAACATGGGAATGTCATTGCCAATAAGCAATACATCATCAATGTAAAGGATAATGAATGTCAGTACGCTCCCACTAACCTTGATCATCCTCGTTTTGAAAGAAATCATATTCTTTTATGATCTCATCAAAACGTTGGTTCCAAGAACGTGATGTTTGCTTCAATCCATAAATGGATCGATTTAACTTGCAAACCTTGTCTACATGTTTTGGTACGACAAAATTGTCAGGCTGTTGCATATAAACATCCTCCAAAAGGTTTTCGTTAAGAAAGCGATTTTGACGTCATTCTTCCATTTTTCGTAATCGAAATATGCAGCAATAGCAAGCATTATCCGAATGGATTTAATCATGGCAACTGGTGAAAACGTTTCGTCGTAATCGACACCATGTCTTTGACGATACCCTTTCGCTACAAGCCTAGCTTTGTACGTTTGTATGTTGCCATCCATGTCGGTCTTCTTCCTGAAGACCCATTTGCAACCAATAGGCTTTACGCCTTCTGTGCATCAACCAGTGTCCAAACTTGGTTGGTGTACATGGAATCCATTTCAGATTTCATGGCATCTTGCCATAAACCGGAGTCGATACCTTGTATCGCTTCCTCATATGTAGCCGGTTCGTCTTCCTCAATAAGATTAATATCCACATGAGGTGAGATCAGAAACCCATACCTCTCAGGTTGTTTTCTGACTCTCTCCGACCTACGCGGTTCTTATGTATTCGAAGATTGTGGTACAGTCTCATCTCTGATGAATTGTTCATGTTCCGTTAAGGAATCGGTGCCAGGAATAGTATCACTCTGATTTTCATCGAGTTCTACTTTCCTCCCACTTACCACTGCATTTAGGAATTCATTCTCAAAGAAAACCGCATGTAGAGCAACAAATACTTTGTTCTCTTGTGGGTTGTAGAAGTAATATCCTTTGGTTTCCCTAGGATAACCTACAAATAGACACTTATCTTATTTGGGTTTAAGTTTGGTACCATCCAAACGTTTAACGTATGCCCAGCAACCCCAAATCTTCAAGAATGAGAAACCCAATTTCTTTCCTGTCCATATTTCATACGGAGTATGTTGAACAGACTTTCACAGAACCTTATTCAAAATAAGTATTGCACTGTTCAATGCATATCCCCCGAAGCAAATAGGTAGCTCAGTGCGATTCATCATCGACCTTACCATGTCCAACAAAGTTTGGTTTCTCCGTTCGGACACACCGTTTAATTGAGGTGTTCTGGGTGGAGTCCACTGTGAAAGAATACCATACTCTTTCAAGTAATCGAGAAACTCATTGCTCAAGTATTCTCCACCACGGTCCGACCGTAATGTTTTAATACTTTTGTCGGTCTGTTTTTCTACTTTGTGTCGAAACTCTTTGAATTTCTCAAAAGTTTCCGACTTGTGTCTCATAAGATACACATAAACATAACGCGATGCATCATCCATAAAGGTTACAAGTATTCATATCCACCTCTAGCCTAGCTAGACAAGGGCCCACATACGTCACTATGAACGAGGGCTAACAGTTCGATGGCACGTGCACCTTTACCGCTAAAAGGTGTTTTAGGTATTTTGCCTAATAAACAAGATTCACAGACGTCATATGAATTTGGATCAAATCCGTCCAAGTACCCACTCTTCGAAAGTGTGGATATGCGAGTCTTATTAATGTGTCCCAAACGACAATGCCACATATAAGTTTTATCTTTGTTACTTAATTTAAGCCTTTTGTTTGTTACATTATATGTTTGAGATTGATTTATATTCAAAATATAAAGACCATTATACACATCAGCACTGCATATCTCAATATCATTTTTCTACATAAAACACCCAGTGTTTCTAAATACAAAAGTATACCCACATTGGGATAAACAAGATAAAGAAATAATATTCCTAGTCAAACTAGGTACATAATAACAGTCTGATAAGTTTAGTACATGCCCCGAGGGCAGTTCCAAAATATAAGTCCCTATAGTCAAAACAGCGACTCTGGTCCCGTTTCCAACTCGTAGGTCAATCTCTCATGAGGCAAGTATCCTGCTAATCTGCAGATCCTGCACATCAGTACATATATCAGAATCAAAAATCCAATTTTTCAAACTAGAAGTAGACATGTTTATTTCTATAACAAACATACCTGAAGCCGGTGCCTTGCCCGCTTTGATTTCCTTCATGTGCGCCTTGTACTCACGGCAGTCACGCTTCCAGTGACCCCGTTTACCACACTGTAGGCAGACATCTTGGGATTTGTCCTTAGCCTTCCCAGAAGACTTTGATGATTTGGCCTTGCCCTTCTTCTTCTTCTTCTTCTTTACACCTCCAGTAGCCTTTAGCCAAGCCTTGGCAGACTGAGATTTTGAAGAAAAGTGCGCCTCGTGCTTTTTGCCCTTCAATAGCTCTTTTTCTACTTCACGCAGCATTGCCATCAACTCTCCAAGAGTATGGTCTTGGTTCATCATATTGTAGTTCATGATGAACCCGCTCCAACTGTCAGGAAGAGACTGCAAGATCAATTCTATAGATGTCTCAGTCTCAAAGGTTATGCCTAGCTGACCCAGTTGTTCGATGTCAGCAATCATCTGCAACACATGGTGCTCGACAGATGTGCCCTCTGACATTCGAGAGCGAAAGAGCTTCTTCTGCAATTCATACATTTGCGATCTAAGGTTAGATCGATGAAGGTCCTTCAATTTTTCCATCATAGTATAGGGATCCAATCCCTTGTTCTGGCGACAAAATTGAGGGGTCATTGCAGCGAGCATGACGGATTGAGCAATTGAGTTGTCATCGCTATGAGTCTTCCAATGCTCAAGCTCAAGCGACTGCTCATTTCTGGGCTTAGGCCCGAGAGGTCTCTCTATCGTATAGAGCATTCTCTCAGCCCCTAGAACAATCATGAGGTTCATATCCCAGTCAGGAAAGTTCGCACCATTAAAGACATTTTCGCCCATGATAATGTCTTTAACCCCGATCTTTCTAGCCATCTTAATTGCAATAGTCTAACTATTCAATTAACGATTTTTTGGTACAATCCAACTGTTATAAGAAAATAATAAAATATTAGTCCAACTAATAAATACATAAAATGATGAAATAATTTGAAAGTGCGTATTGGCAAGTATTTGAACGAAATTGCAAATTCAATACTAGCCTCCCACTATTTTTCAGCGAGCCTCTAACCATCTGTTGAGTACTCGTGAAAACCTAGTTTCCTAATGGGCTAGGATCCCGTTAAATAACACACAACCTTGACTTTGGCCAACAAGCTGTATGATATTTAACTATGTAGATCTCTAAGATCAATTGGATCTAATTTAATTCCTAGATCTGGTAGGTGGACCTCCAAGTCTGAAACATATATACAATATATATGCCAATATATCCAATATATATTTTCCTAACCTTTTCCTCTGAATCAACTAAGTCTTGGCTTTGGCTCAACAAGCTTAATGATTCCAGTTAAGCGGGACCCATTGACCTAGGAAAACTTCGTAATCCATGTCGATGAACAAAAAGTGACCTTAACTTTGGCCAAAAAATCACAACTTTCCCAAGACATGCGATATGGAACAAAGCTTTCATGGTTCAAACACATCCGCAATGGAGATTGATCTTAACTTTGGCCAACAAACCAATGCCAATCTTGGATCTTGAGAAAGAACCATTCAATGGAAGGAAAACGCTTAATATTTGATTGAAGGTTTTTTGCGTAAATTGGCAACCAATTTATTATCTTTGATTAGGTCTCATCATACACATTTAAGCATGCATTCTAAAAGCATAATAAGGCGCGAATAAAATAATAATGATATGCGGATGGATACTTAACAAATTGTTCCTAGAACAAATCTCTCACTTTCCTCTCCCCGGCTAGCACTATTCTAACTTCTACCCAATTACATAATACAATAAAGAAACCTCATTACATTGAGGGGAATTGGTGAGAAGAGAATTACAAATAGTCAAGAGATAAAGGTTGGACACCCAGGTCCAATTTAATAAATTCTAAATTTATTACAACAATTTCCAAAATTTCCCTCACCCATCTAATATCCATCTGATATACATTATTAATACAATACATCCATGTATTCACACAAAGCATGTTATTCAATCAATCTAATCTAATTAATTAATCTTTGAATTAAGTGATCATCCAATGTTCAAACAACGATTTGATTTGCGCGAGTCCAACTCGTTAAAGAATAAGTACTCAAAGTGCGTATTCTTGAATTATACCGAACTACAATTTTAAATCCAATTTAATTTGTATTCAATACTAATTCATATTTAATTCCAAATTAAATAATTACACTTTATTAATGTGCCTTTTAGACTTAGATTCTAAATCCAATCTTAATGGGTCTTAAAGGCCCAATTAACATCCAATGTCAATTAATTAAAGTCCAATGGGCTTTCAATTAATTTCTTAAGGCATGGACTTTGGCAACCAAAGCCCAATAAGGAATCACCATTTGCCATAAAATTAATTTTGGCCCATTAGGCCCAATTAAATTTAAAAGGCCCATTTATTATATTTGGACTTAACGGAATGGTTTTAGGCCTAATTTGGATCCAATCCAATTGTCCTAAACCAACTAGGCCCAACCAAGCCCATTAGGCCCAAATACAACAATTTTAGCCCAATTCCAAATTTAAGCCTAATTTATTAAATTATAATATTCCAAATATCATAATTTTTAATTAAAGTGTATACCCATAATTAATTAGTTAAATTAACATGCTTTATCATTTTCAATTCATGTCCAACATAATTGAAGCAAAATCAACCTCATTCCATGCTCTACAAGTCACGGTAATATTGGGCATTTTATATCCGATTTTGATTTCAATCCAATTAAATCACAAATCAATATACTCATGCATTTTAAACACATCCAATTGTCTAAAAATCAAAAATCACCATGACATATTAAGGCTCGAAGTCTCGGCCAAGCCAAAAATTTGGGGAAAATTTATCTAATCAATTTTTCATAAAATTAATCATGCATAACTCTTAGTTATCATAATCTAAGCATACTCAAACAATCAATTTGATAAAAGCATGCTCCAAGCAAAAATACCCAAATTCAAGATTATGAACCCTAATCAATTTCATGTTTAATTTGGCTATGCTACCATTGTTGGGTTCTCTAAGAACATGCCTATGATCAAATTAAGCATAAATAAGTGTGAATACTCAAATCAAGATTGCGGAAAAGATGCTCACTTTGATCGGCTATATGGATTTGTAGATAACAAAAAATTTGCTCCTTTGTGTATTGCTTCAAGCCCTCCATGATTGTATGGTGTAGCTCCAAGCCTTTTGCTTTGATTCAAAACTCAATGGGAAAGTTTCCCTAACACCTTGTTTGATATTTGAATGTGTGTAGGCATTGCATTTTTGCATGTGAAACCCGATGATGAGTCTCAGTTGGAGGCACTACCTTTTAAGTCGCGAAAGCCGCTGGAAACGGACGTCGGAAGGGAGGAGTCAAGAATTGACTCATATTCGGATTAAGTTCGCTGGTTTAGCTTCGGGTTACTTGTTGGTTTTCCATTTTAAAAATTATTCCCATTCCCGGCCCAAAACACTCACAACCTCGACCCAAAATCCCTGCAAGCCCCTTGGCCTTGACCTAAAACCCCCGCAAGCCCAACACCTAGCCCACACAAACCAAACCCACCAACCAAAGGCCCACACGCCCACACTAAGGCCCACACGCCCATTTACCTAATACACACCCAAATTAATCAAATATTAAGTTAAATATTAATTAGATAATGTAATTAAATAAAATAATAATTAAATCATTTACCAAATTAAATAAAACACAAAATATAATCATGCCTAATTTAAACAAATCAAATGTTATATATACCTAAATTAAAAAGATGTTATGCCTAATTAAATCAATCCTAACCAATTAAAAAATATTGTATTCCTAACCAACACAAATTAGATATTCAACTTCCTAATTTAAAATAATTTGTCCCCCCTCAATCTTGTGTATGCCTTTCTTAGAAATCCTAATTGAATACCAAGATCCCTTCCTTGTGAAACAAGGACAAACCCTAGCTATCTTCTATATAAACATGCACTAACCTGGCCACCTTTGGTCTCCACTCTCTCTAATACACACCCAAGATCCCTCATTCCCTGACATCACACGAAAATCACAACAAAAAATAAGAAGACACACCACATAACTCACGCCTAAGACAAAGAAGCAAGACATAAAACTTTTCTCTTCATCTTTTCCTCTCTAGCCGTGAAGACAACCACCTTCCACCCCCTCCATTGCCGAAATTGGATAGCCATTACAACCACCAATACAGCCCCTAACCACCACTGAAAACCACCTCCGTAGACTCCCCACACATCACCAAAACAAGTCCTAAAACAGTAGCTATATCCACGCCCCAAACCACCAAAACAGCGCCCCCCCTGAACGCATAAACTGCCTCAGAAAACAGCAGCCCTTTCACCGAATTTTAACCCTTCAAACAGCCCCTAAAATACCCCAAACCAGTGAGCAAAAATCTGCACTTTTAATCCTTAAACAATCACAAAAAACAGCCCCTTAAAACACAAAACAGTGACCTAAAATAGTGAGCAGAAATACAGCAAAAAAGCAGCAGCAAGACGGAGACCAAACAGCGAGTAAAACAGAAAAATAGTGAACTAAGACGCTAAACCAGTGAACCGGAGAAGTTGAGGAGCTTTACCCTTCCGATCTCCGCGAAACGCAAGCCCGAAAGTCGGCAAAAAAGGTTAGACCTGAGGGTATTTTCCACATTCGTTTTCTGTTTTATTTGTATTATTTATTGAGTATTGCTTGCATGATTGTTATGTTCAATTGCATGTTATGGCCCTTGAGTAGATAAATATGCATGGATCATGAGATATTGTATGTTGTGGCTTTGGAATAAAATGAGAGATGTGTCAACTCTCGCGGTATATCGGATGGAAACCTGGACATAAATTTCATAGCCGATTCTGAATGGACGGTAGTATGATCTGTACTCGGGATACAACTCCATGTACCGCTTGAGTAAAATGGCACCCTCTTTTGTTTTATGCTGCTTTGGTTCATTTATTTAATATTTTTGTCATTTGAATTCTGCATGTTACTTGTTTATGCATGATGCAATCGAGTGCATGGGCTTAGGAAGTGCGATGAAAGGTTCCCTAATTGGAGGGGTTAAAATCCTTTACCACGATGCTTTGCCGCACCGATTGATGTGTGTTCGGTTGAATGCAAGATATGTTCAATCGGGCACACTAAGTTTAATATTATTGTCTTTAATTCTGCATGTTACTTGTTTATGCATGATGCAATCGAGTGCATGGGCTTAGTAAGTGCGATGAAAGGTCCCCTAATTGGAGGGGTTAAAATCCTTTACCACGATGCTTTGCCGCACCGATTGATGTGTGTTCGGTTGAATGTAAGATATGTTCAATCGGGCACACTAAGTTTAATATTATTGTCTTTAATTCTTTGTGTGTATGATGCAATCAAGTGCATGAGCTTAGTAAGTGCGATGAAAGGTCCCCTAATTGGAGGGGTTAAAATCATTTACCACGATGCTTCGCCGCACCGATTGATGTGTGTTCGGTTGAATGCAAGATATGTTCAATCGGGCACACTAAGTTTAATATTATTGTCCTTAACTCTTTGTGTGCATGATGCAATCGAGTGCATGGGCTTAGTAAGTGCGATGAAATGTCCCCTAATTGGAGGGGTTAAAATCCTTTTCCACGATGCTTCGCCGCACCGATTGATGTGTGTTGGGTTGAATGCAAGATATATTCAGTCGGGCATACTAAGTTTGATATAGTTATCTTCGTCTTTGTACATATTGTAACGAAAGGCACATGGGCCTATTGTGTTGGATTAAAAGGTTCTCCATTTAGGGGAAGAAAAGCCTAAAAGGCTACTTTTACCATGATATTCGCCGTGTCTTTCATCTATTTGATTACATCGTCGATCCCCGTCTTGGCTCGACCTATTGTCATTGATGTACCCATATTCTTAGCCCTTGCACGTAGCCCTTCACCAACGCCCATGAACCTTGAATCATCACCAACAGTCCACTGCCGAGACCAACCCATCACTGCCTGAAACAAACCGTGAACCACACACCCCTATACACCACCCATGGAACCCTAGCCACGTGAACCAGCCCATGCACACGTAGAACCCTTCACTCTCACATCGCCTCAAGCCATCATCCACACGCACTCACTGCCCTAAAACCGTGAAAAAAACTATAATTATCAATCAACACCATCAGCCCACTCCGCTCATCTTCACTTCAACTTCACACGCCTAATCAACCTTCAAATAGCCACGTTAACATACCTCAACTAGCCACAGCCCTATGCAAGCCTCAGCCAACTCACATAACACCTCCGCCATTAGCCCTAATCTAGCACTCTCGCCTCGCCACTGCCACTGCACATACTCACAACTCCTCTCACATAAAGCCAACTATACCATTCATGCATGTATTATGAAATCTCATATAGTCATTCTTATCTTTGTATGCATCATAATGAAAAGCATGTTTATCCCATTGGTTGTATCATTCACCTTCGTCTTGGCTAAACGTATTACAATTCATATATCCATGACATGATAGCATTTGAGTATTATTCCTTGTGGTATATAGGATGGAAACCCAGACATAAATTCCGTAGCCGATTCCGAATGGACGGTAGTGCGGTCTGTACTTGGGATACAATTCCACGTACCACTTGGAAAAGTGTTTACATGTGTGTTTGTGTGATTAACGTGTGTGCTTGTGTTTTTGTGAATACAATATGCCAATGAAGTTGTATGTTCGCTGCTACTTTGATGTACTTTCAAGCATGCAATCTTAGATATAAAATGTATGTAAATTTAGGTGTAAGTTTTATTTTGTATATGTGAATTTAGAAGCATAATATTCCTGGAAATAAGTGTTACTTAAGCTTGGTTAAATTATCACACTGACCAGCGTAAACACACACGTATAACGCAAGCGCACGTATCGTTCAAGTAGTATAAAAATATCGATCCCACGAGGACTTAATTCCTACTGTTGTTATTAATTATTGAATCTATTTATTTACAAATATCTAATTAAAGGGAGAATGGAATTGATTGCTTGATTGATTTGTTGTTTGTAGATTTGCTAAATAAATAAATAAAAGACAAAAGAAAATACTAAGGAAAATTACAGATAAAAGAAATAAGGTTGTGAATTCTTTTAATATCATTTAAAAGATGAAGTGATTATTTTATGTTTGTGTAATAAATCAGTTTACTAACCTGGAACACTAAATTATGTAAAAGCCTCTTCCGATGGTCAATTACAAATACCCAGTATAACCCAATTGAACCATATTCCTATGTCAACCACATTACAATGGATTCATTAAGTCTAAGTTCCAATTATGATTACCCCCGCCCAACAGGTATATTCCTATCCTGTAAGGAAATCTATTAAAGGGTTATCTATCCTAAGGAAGATCGTGGGCTATTAAGTCTAAGGCTGAAACCTAAAATCCCTATGTCTAGTTCATTTTAGATTTACCATATCAATCTTATTGGTGATCAGACAATAAGAAGCATTAAGCTTAAGACTTAATAAGTAAACTTATAAATTACCCAAACTATAAAATAATCCCTTATAAACTAGTGATATTAAAAGTCATCACAACCCCTAAATAACTAACACATAACTAGGACTAGTAAAACATAAAATAAAAGACATAAAATAAAAATACTGAAAAGTAAAATAAAATAAAATGTTAAGGTAAAATGAATTAATCTACTACTACTTATTTAGATATCTCCCATTAAAATAATATATAAACTTGTAATTATTACCAGCCATAAAGGCGGAACCAAAATAACCAGCCATAAAGGCGGAATCAAAATAACCAGCCATAAAGGCGGAATCAAAATAACCAGCCATAAAGGCAGAATATATGTTTTATTACCAACCGACCAATCTGGCGGTATCCTGATTAAGTCCAATTTAAATAGTAAATATATTATTTTTTAAGGGAGATTAATCTAAATAGTAATAGTAAAAGAAATTACCTTTCACCCGAACATAAGGAAATTACCTCATCACGGTAAATAGTAAAAACTGTAAAAAGTAAATAGTAAATAGTAAAAACTGAACTGTAAAAGAAAGTAAAAAGTAAAAATAAATTACTACTACTATTCAAAAGTAAAATTATTATACTAAAGAAAGTAATTAAAACTTATTTACAAAGTAAAAAGTAAAAATAAAAATAAACTAGAGAGAGAAACTCTCTCTTTAGAAGGAATTGAAGAGAGAGGAAGGGATACAAATTTCTGAAATCTGGTTCTGAATTTATAGGCGCGGATGGGGTCTTGGCGTCGCGACGCCAAAGGGTTTCGCGTCGCGACGCCAGCTACAGTGACACGTGTCACTTGCTGGTTCGACGGCTCAAATCTTATCCGATGACGTGGCACTGTTCATGACGTCATTGCTTACGTCAGACTGATGATGTGGCACTGTTCATGACGTCATTGATGACGTCATGCTGACGTCACTGTCGGCAACTGTCGGCACCGTTGGATGGGTGACACGTGGCATCCGGCGCACGTTAGCAAGTCTTCTGTGATGGTGACATGTGGCACAGCGCACGTTAGCAAAGTCAACTTTTCAGATTCTGACCCGTTGACCACGGCGCATTTTAGCAACTTCGGCGCAGGCTGGGCGTCGCGACGCCAATTCTATGCGCGGCGCGACGCGAAGAAGACTGAATTATTCCAGTTGACGCATTTTTGACCGGTTTTGTCCCAAATTGCTTCCAGTGCTGTCCAAACTTTATTTATCTGCAAAATAACAACAAAACATATCAAAACGTTCATAAATCTCGAGAAACAATACAAAACATTAGGTCAAATGAGTGGGAAATAGTGATATAAATATCACTCATCACACCCCCAAACCTAACATTTTGCTAGTCCTCGAGCAAAACAGAAAATAAAATAACATAATAAAATTTAACTAAGCCACTTTCGTAGGGATCACGGTTGCATTTAGCGTATGCAACAAGCCTTTAAACCCCTAGGTGTCCCTAGTGGACGAGTGTAGTCTCGTGAGGGTTTACAGCAATGATACCCACAAACATTTTACAAAAGTAAAAAGTTAGTTAAAACTAATGCACACAAAAGCAAAAAGACAAGCGAAAAGAGAATAAAGAAAGATAGTGACTAATCAGGTGAAAATTCTACTCCAAGTTATTAGTTGTTTGTTTCTTTCTAAATTACCGAATAAGTAAATTCTCCGATTATTTTTACCATTCTTCATATACACAGCCAACAAATATTAATCAACTCATTTTTGCCCACAACAGTCATAAGTGCAGTTGATAAGAGAGTAATATTTTTGTCCTAAAGTTCTATCAGATTTCACACCTTTTTTGTAGCAATGGAATAATTTTTTGATTTTTCTGATTTTTTCTTTGATTTTTTTTTTTTTTTATTTATATACAATACCTTCCGTCTATGTAGCGAGCTTTGGGTCGGTGGCTCCCAAACCAGTTGGCTTTAGGGCACCAGGTGTTAAGACACCCCTACGAACTTAATTACTCAGACTTCAGATATATATATTTTTTGCAGCATCTTCGATCCATGTAACGAGCTTTGGGCCAGTGACTCCCAAACCAGTTGGTTTTAGGGCACTAGTGTTAAAACACCCTTACAGACTTAATAACTCGGATCTCGGACGTTGTTTTTTTTTTTTTTTTTTTTTTTTTTTTCCATCACAATTTAGAGATGCTTCCTCCAATTAAACTATATAGTACGGTAATATTACAAACTTTTCAATTTTAGCTCACGACTGTATGTTTCCATGTAAGTTCATAATACCTGTCAACTGAACATATGAAGATTCATTTTAGTCAGATTTATGGAGAATTCACAAATTAAATAATTTAAAAGGAAATAAACAAAAATTAACTTGTTTTGAAATAAATGGTTTGAGATACGTCTCAGGAGTGGAAATTCCTTACTCGGCTATCTTTTACCCAATTCACCCTTTTTAGTCAAAATAAAAACACAAAAATGCAAAATATTTTTTGTAATTTTTGAAAATTTTTCAATATTTTTTGTATTTTTCGAAAAATTTTGGACTAAAAATAAAAACAACATACATAAAAACAAGGTACTAATCAACTAAATCCCTCCCCCAAACCTAAATGAGACATTGTCCCCAATGTCTTAAACAGTAAAAGGAGAGTTAGAAGGTTGTACCTGGTTAGCTGAAATCTACAGGAAATTAAAGGTTAAGATCCAGATTAATTCGACGCCTCTTACCACGATCGTCCTCAGACCAATTTATTTTTGATAGGATAGGGTCAACTTGTGGTTCATAGGCTATGAGTTGGTCTATTAGATCCGGAGCAAGTCTGGCAGTGAAGAGGAGGTCTTTCATAGGTTTTGACACGAACCCATTTCTCCGAGCATCATCAAGAAACACACAAAGAAAATCATAAAATCCATCAACATTGAGTAGTCCAATTGGTTTCTGGTGTATGTTCAGGTTCGCCCAAGATAGAACTATAAAAATTTCCTCCAATGTACCCAAGCCACCTGGCAAAGCAATAAAAGCATCAGCACGGTTAATCATTTCTACCAAACGTTCAGACATACCTGATACGATCAGTTCCTCTCCGTTTGATGAGCCAATAAGATTTGCCTCTGCCAAGGGTTTTGGGACGATTCCCAAAACATGACTGCCTCCTTCCTGTACGGCCTTTGAAACGATCCCCATAAGTCCGAGATTTCCTCCGCCATATATTAAGTGCATATTCCTTGCGGCTAAGACTCGACCCAATTCCTGTGCTGCTTCTATGTATTGTGGTTTAGTACCAACAGTACTACCGCAAAACACACAGATGTTTTCAACTCGTCTTCTTGAAGTGGCTTCCATTTTTCTATGTATTTCTTTTTTTTTTTTTTTTTGACTCTGAATGACTTCAAAAGTGCAATGACGGGCTGAATTTATAGTACCTGAAAAAGGGTGAGTAATAATAGCAGAAGTATCTTCCAGAGGACGTTTGTTAGCTAAACAACAAAAGAAATCATGAAAGGTCAAAAAGTCTGGATCCTGTCTACGAAAATAAAGATAATTACAACAGAAAAGCAAATCAAAGCAATAATTAAGGCAACGGAATTGTGTACGCAAAACGCCATTTGCTTAGTATAAATTCATTAGGATGTGTCTCAAGATTTCATTCTTTATTCAGCCATTGCAAATGAATTGTTTCTCATCTTTGATTTCCAAACACAATTCCTTCTGTCTTAAAATGCTTCGTTTGTGCCTTTCCCTACAAAAATAACACACAAAATTAAAAAGTTCACACAAAACAAATTACAACAAATTGCATGGGTTGCCTCCCTGCTAGCGCTGAATTTTTCGTCTTCAGCCAGACGTGACTGAAATCTATTTGTTAAGGAGGTTTCAATGTCGTTTTGGATGTCCGATTAAAGACAATCCCGTGAGCGTTGCTTTTGAATGGTCTCTTCCAACGGTAAGTGGCAAAAAGTATTTTGTCTCATTCAGTGCTCGTGCCACCTTTTTAATCTTTATTGCTCCAGTAGTACCTGCAAAGAAAGAAAGAAAATCAGGAGGTCTCGTATGGTGCTTGACTTGGAATGGAAATTTCATTCTGTCGAGCTTCTGGATGATATCTTTGATTTGCACTCCCCAAAACAGCGATGTTTTTTTCCTGAATGCTCGGGATCTTTATTAAGGTCAGACATTTGCTCCTCTATTTGCTCTGCTTTTTGCTCCACCTTTTCTTCACAGATGTATTTGAAAATTTCTGCATTCAGCTCTTCATCTGTCATCTGTGAAATACATGTATCAAAATTGTCAACCTGAGGATGAAAAGAAATGTCAGATTTTAGGTCTACATCCTCTGATCTGAGTGAAATGATTGGCTCAGGTAGATCTTCATCAAACATTTGTGCAACAGAATCTCCAAGATCTTCATTTTGAGGCTTGAAAGTTTGATCCTCCGTTGTTGGTGCAGTTGGAATAAATGGATCAGCTTCCTCCTCGTCAGAGTCAGAATAATAATAGTCAAATCGAGACTTTACCGGTTCGGGTTCCTGAACTGATACCTCTGGTTGTTGATACTGCTCAGCCTTCTCCTCTGTTGAAATGTCATTGTGAAATGATTGGTACTTGAAGGCTTCATCAGTGTCATCTGAATCTGGTTCTTGAAGTATATAGTTCTGGTTTTCTGTGAATTGTCTGATCTGATCTGTCATTCTCTGTATGGATCCTGTGTTACTCTGAACTTGTGCATCAAATCGAGCTGCTTGTTCTTTGAACATGTGAATCAATTGATCTTCCTCTGATGGTTCTGGTTGTTGATGAAAATCGCATATGGATGGTGGATAAGATGGAAAATGTGGCTCTGTGAAATGTGATGGCTCATCATAGCATGATTGTCTCCAGAAATTCTCCCACTCTGATCGATATATACATTGATCGCTCGGGTGGTTACTATCACAAATCACACATCTCCCCATTTCGTTCTGATGAACAAATGTAGCATTGCTTGGTTCTGGCATCCACTGATAATCACTGGGCTTGACAACAGGCCTGAGAAAACTGGACTGTTGCTCCCAGATGTGGGGTGTATCTTCTTGTAAAGCACGTAATCTTTCAATCTCCTAGTAATGTTCCATTTGTAAGTCACCTGAAATCAAAAGAAAGAAATAAAAATTACAGATAAAAATAAAGAAAATTAGATACAAGTAAATTAGATAGCTTCAAAATTAACAACTGAAGAATATAAGTCCCCGGCAACGGCGCCAAAAACTTGACCGGCGTAAACACACACGTATAACGCAAGCGCACGTATCGTTCAAGTAGTATAAAAATATCGATCCCACGAGGACTTAATTCCTACTGTTGTTATTAATTATTGAATCTATTTATTTACAAATATCTAATTAAAGAGGAGAATGGAATTGATTGCTTGATTGATTTGGTTGTTTGTAGATTTGCTAAATAAATAAATAAAAGACAAAAGAAAATACTAAGGAAAATTACAGATAAAAGAAATAAGGTTGTGAATTCTTTTAATATCATTTAAAAGATGAAGTGATTATTTTATGTTTGTGTATATAAATCAGTTTACTAACCTGGAACACTAAATTATGTAAAAGCCTCTTCCGATGGTCAATTACAAATACCCAGTATAACCCAATTGAACCATATTCCTATGTCAACCACATTACATGGATTCATTAAGTCTAAGTTCCAATTATGATTACCCCCGCCCAACAGGTATATTCCTATCCTGTAAGGAAATCTATTAAAGGGTTATCTATCCTTAAGGAAGATCGTGGGCTATTAAGTCTAAGGCTGAAACCTAAAATCCCTATGTCTAGTTCATTTTAGATTTACCATATCAATCTTATTGGTGATCAGACAATAAGAAGCATTAAGCTTAAGACTTAATAAGTAAACTTATAAATTACCCAAACTATAAAATAATCCCTTATAAACTAGTGATATTAAAAGTCATCACAACCCCTAAATAACTAACACATAACTAGGACTAGTAAAAATATAAAAATAAAAGACTAAAATAAAAATACTGAAAAGTAAAATAAAATAAAATGTTAAGGTAAAAGGAATTAATCCTACTACTACTTATTTAGATATCTCCCATTAAAATAATATATAAACTTGTAATTATTACCAGCCATAAAGGCGGAACCAAAATAACCAGCCATAAAGGCGGAATCAAAATAACCAGCCATAAGGCGGAATCAAAATAACCAGCCATAAAGGCGGAATATATGTTTTATTACCAACCGACCAATCTGGCGGTATCCTGATTAAGTCCAATTTAAATAGTAAATATATTATTTTTAAGGGAGATTAATCTAAATAGTAATAGTAAAAGAAATTACCTTTCACCCGAACATAAGGAAATTACCTCATCACGGTAAATAGTAAAAACTGTAAAAAGTAAATAGTAAATAGTAAAAACTGTAAAAGAAAGTAAAAAGTAAAAATAAATTACTACTACTATTCAAAAGTAAAATTATTATTACTAAAGAAAGTAATTAAAACTTATTTACAAAGTAAAAAAGTAAAAATAAAAATAAACTAGAGAGAGAAACTCTCTCTTTAGAAGGAATTGAAGAGAGAGGAAGGGATACAAATTTCTGAAATCTGGTTCTGAATTTATAGGCGCGGATGGGGTCTTGGCGTCGCGACGCCAAAAGGTTTCGCGTCGTGACGCCAGCTACAGTGACACGTGTCACTTGCTGGTTCGACCGGCTCAAATCTTATCCGATGACGTGGCACTGTTCATGACGTCATTGCTTACGTCAGACTGATGATGTGGCACTGTTCATGACGTCATTGATGACGTCATGCTGACGTCATTGTCGGCAACTGTCGGCACCGTTGGATGGGTGACACGTGGCATCCGGCGCACGTTAGCAAGTCTTCTGTGATGGTGACACGTGGCACAGCGCACGTTAGCAAAGTCAACTTTTCAGATTCTGACCCGTTGACCACGGCGCATTTTAGCAACTTCGGCGCAGGCTGGGCGTCGCGACGCCAATGCTATGCGCGGCGCGACGCGAAGAAGACTGAATTATTCCAGTTGACGCATTTTTGACCGGTTTTGTCCCAAATTGCTTCCAGTGCTGTCCAAACTTTATTTATCTGCAAAATAACAACAAAACATATCAAAACGTTCATAAATCTCGAGAAACAATACAAAACATTAGGTCAAATGAGTGGGAAATAGTGATATAAATATCACTCATCACACACAAATCCTTTCATTACAAGTTGCATAAGTAAAGGACCATTGTGAACCCAACGGTTTGAGGTCTTCCCTTGCGAGGGGTGAGTGCGGCCTTAAATCTCATTTTCCCGGTTCACACCGGGTGGCGACTCCATTATTCTCTGGTTTAGTCCCCCGCGGGCTACTCCGTACTCCCAACTAGGCCGCAAGCCTAGGACAGCATGCGTCATCCAGTTTTTGTGTCCCACAGTCTGGCGACTCCACTGGGGATAGAGAATCGGCCCCGAATATTGTCTTGTAATGTTTGGATTTATGTTTTAATTGACCGTGTCTATAGTGGATAAAGTGGGGGTTTAATCAAAGGCATTTTGAGGCTAGATAATGGTTTGGTGTCTTCCTTCATTCACTACCTTTCTAGAAGGAAAAGCTGTGAAGGCACCTAGATAGCCATCTACTCGTAGCCTATTGTGATGGACTAATTTGGAGGACTCGTTGTTTATTCCTGACACCAAGCGATAAGAGCCTAAGAGGCTTGGGTATTTAAGTTAGCCTCGCTCCACCTTCCCTCTGGGGAATCTACAACGGGAAATCCATTTAACAGTCTGTCACACACCATAGCTCATTGGCACGTACCTTAGTGTATAAAAAAGGGTGCGCTCACTTGGTCACTCGAACCCTTGAGTGGGGAGACCTAGTTGTGGACCATCCTTCGCCGGTGAAAGCCTTTGTCTATACTCTTGCAAACCCACCCATAGACCGGTTTTGTATGGCTAAAATAACAATTATTTCCTTGAGTATGTGCTTGTGGACCATCCTCATTTGGATGCAGTTGGACTATTGTCAGAAATGCAGACTTGCTGGGCCATTTAAACTGGGGTGAGTTCGTACCTTATGACTATTAGGCCCAAAGCTTCTGAAATGTTGATGGGCCATTATGTAGAAATTATTACGTTATGTTTGCATTATCTTTCTTCTATGCTCGTGTTTGGGCACATCGGGTCGTTTGGATCCATTTGGACCATTTGTCATGGGATATGGGCTTGTTGGGCCATTTAAACTGGGACAAGAACGTATTTTATAACAATTGGGCCAAAGGCTTCTAAGTGTTGATGGGCCACTTTGTGCTTATGTTCAGAACATTACCATTTGGATTTAGTTGGGCTCCTTGCCATGAGATGTGAACTCGTTGGGCCATTTAAACTGGGACGGGTTCACTCCTATGACAGTTAGCCCAAAAGCCTCTAAAATGATAATGGGCCGATTTGTTTGAAGATTTTAGTTAATTCAATATGTTATATATGTTACATGCATCTCATGCACCTCATACATACATATGTCATGTTAACACCTTCTATGTCTCAAAAAGACATCATAGATACCGTTTGGGTTAGAGAAGGAACAAGGCTCATTAAAAGAACAGTAACAGTCATGAGTGAATCTGGTAATGAGATATCCCGTATGGATCAGTTAGAGAATAGTCTCGCCAAGGTCACTGAACAGTTGCAAGCTTTGACTACTGCTGTGGCTGGTATAGCTGGGTCTCGTGCCGGGGTTAGTTCTGGGGATGTGAGGCAAGAGGAACCTCCGAACAGATTGGGGGATGATATCCCCACTTTTGATGATGATATGGCAGAGTATGCAGCAGGCAGAGTATCTGGGTCTCAGGCAGAGTTACAGAAACTTCGGGATCAGGTTGAGTCAGTCACCCGCAAGATGAGGGGTAAGAATGAGGATTTGCTGGATTATGACACACTGACTTTCGAGGAACAGTTGCCGGCACAGTTCAAGATGCCTGATATGGCTAAGTTTAATGGGAATGGGGATCCAAGGGTGCATCTCTGACAGTTTGTATCAGTCATGAGTTCAGTTGGCCTGTCTCAACGCCAAGTGCAAAAGATGTTTGGAATGTCGCTCGAGGGAGCTCCCGTGGTATGGTACCACAGTTTGGAGAAGAAAGTGAAGGAAGATTGGAGGGAGTTGGTTGATGCCTTCCTGAAGCAGTATGTCACTGACCTAGAGATCGATCTGTCACTCCGTGATCTAGACAATGTTAAGCAGAAATCAGAGGAGAGTTTTAAGGAGTATGTGGACCGGTGGAGGGGTCAGTTGTTGAGGATGCAGACTAGGCCTTCAGAGAAGGATCAGATTAAAATGATCATCAAGGGCACCAAGCCCTCTATTTACAGCAAGTTGAGGAGGATGACCATGTTAGATAATATGACCCATAGCGTCACTATTTGCACAGATCATTGTGTTGTTGTAGCAAATTAACTATGTAATAAGGAAATTGCACTCTCATCATTTGTGATTAGATCACCATAGATATATAAATGAAGAGAGGTCCCTATGATTAGTTCCTGGATTGAGATGATATGAGACAGTATCAGTCCACAAAGGATTAATCATTAAATATCCCTAGCCGTAGTATTATCGAGACTGGACATCAATAATGCGGAATAGGCTAGTATTGCACTTGTGTGCGTTGTGAGGGCACAACGACATAGTTCTCATATATATAAGTATTGGATACTCATGCAAGTGCGATAGGAGGTCGTGTTTCACCGATGGTACGGGAAACATCTGGATAGACCCCTCGGAATCCCATTGGTATTATGACTATGTGTCTATGGGAGGCCGAAATCAAGGTAGGTGTGTATAGTCTTAACCTGAGACTTGCACCGCTAATACTTATGATAATCGATAAACTTTGGTCTTGGGTTAGGGGACTTTAAACGGGTTCTGTGTACACCATTTCTGGGTTTATCAGAGAGTCGTAGTGTATTGGGTGTGATGTCAAGACGGAAGTGTCACTTCAGTCATATTGGAGATGATGTCACGCAGGATACGGTACTAGTGCTCTTAAGTGTTGCGCAACCATCGGGATATTATGACCAGGTCATAAATATCCGATTACAGAGACTATGTTACCAGACATCCGACATGTGCTTCGGACGGGGCAGACATTTATCCAGCCCCAGCCCTAGCACGTGACTATCCGATACTGGGCCAATATACACAATACTACGGTATACTACGCTTGATACAGATCTATATATTCCTGTAAGAATATTTCTGGAGAATTGGGTAGGCATGGCGCTTTGTTAGAAGCCAACCTTGTCTTGTAAATCGATATAAACGTAGTACGAGGTACTTACGTGTTCGGACAGTCCGACGATCGTATTTACTGCCAACATATCTGGAGATCTCATGGGTCGGTTCCTGAAGATTCACCGATGACGTATGACTCGCACTTTGATTAATCTGGGATTAATTAGTAGAGAGGGATAGAATTAATCTGGGATTAATTCGATGAGAGAGAAAATTAATCTGGGATTAATTGCGGAGATATTTTATCTGGGATAAAAATTAATTAAAGAGAGAGAACGATTAATTTGGAATTAATCGATAAAATTAATATATTCGATATATTAATCGAAATTGGATTTCGACGCGGAATTGAAATTAGATTTTAATTCGGGTGAACGAATTAATTTAGAATTAATTCGTTAGCGACGTGAATAGTGAATTCGCTAGGCGTAATCACTTAATTACGACGCGACGGAAAATTCGTTAATTTGGAATTAGCGAACCCGAGCCCGAGAGTGATTGCGAGCGCATTCGCATTTCGAATTCGAGCGCGGCACGCGAGTCACATCAAGCGTCAAATCGCTAGTCGCGTCAATCGTCAAATCAATTGTCACTTTGAGTGATGTGACTTGACAATATGTCACTTTATTAAAGTGAATAGATGTGATGTGAAAAGTGATGTGATATGACTTAAAGTTAAAAGTAAAAGTGATGGAATATGAAAAGGTTGGAATATATATATATGTTTTATTTATTTTTGGAAAATAAATGAATAAATAAATATTACTTTTTCTTTTCCCTTTTACTATTTATTCGGTCTTCTCTCTCCTCTTTCATGACAACTCTTCCTCTCCCTCTTTTTTTTTCTCTTCTTCTCCCTCACGGTTTTGGAAACCGATTCTTGTTCTTCAAAATTCTGGGTTCCACCGAAAATTTGAGAAGCAAAATGGAAGATGAACTAGTGCTAGCACACCTTGAGTGATACATAGGTGATAGGGAAGTGATTCTTTGAGCATGGAAGCTTGAAGCTTGGAGCTTCAATGGAGTTCATGCATGGCCGATTCTTGGAGGTTCAAAGAGGACTAAAATCGCACAGCCCACTGCAAGGAGGAGCTACTGCCGAGCTCAATGGAGGACGAAAAATGGCTTGTCTTCTTCATTTCATCAAAACCGAAATTCAATGTGAGTATATTCTGCACCTCCTTTGATGTGTTCATATGCGGTTTTTGTGCATGATTTGTGATCCTTGGGACTTTGATTTGAACTCTTACAATGGTATCAGAGCTTTTGATGCATGAAAACCGAATTAGGGTTCTTGAGCAAATTTGGGGCTTTTTGATTTTAGCTTGATTCTGTCAAATTGATTGTTTAAGAATGCTTATATATGATCTAATTTGAGTTATATGTAATCAATTTGATAAAAAATTGATTGGATTGATTTCCCCAATTTGCTTATTTTTGGTCAAAACTTTAATTTGGGTAAACTCGATTTAGGCATGATTTAATTGAATTGGATGTTTAAGTATGCTTAGAACATGTTTAATTGAGATTGTGTGTGATCAATTTCATGAAATTGGATTGGATTCAATTCCCCCAAATTGGAGGCTTGGCCGAAAATTGCAAACCCTAATGTCTTGGTAATTTTGTTTTGTTTGATCATTGGATGACTTAAAACAATTGGTTAATGTTGTTTTGAAGTTCAATTGGATTGAATTTTGATTTGGAACATTTTTCCCTTTTAAAGTGGCTTGGCCGAATCTTTATGGACATGAAATTCATTGTGATTTTGTTGTTTGATTCATTGGATGAATTGAATTGATTTGGGAAATTAAGATTGTGGACTCAATTGGATTGAAACCGAATCGAATTGAAAAAACCCCTAATTGCCGAGACTTGAAAGCATGTTAATTGGGTTTGATTTGATTGAATTGTGTTGGACACTATTTGGTTGTCAATGTGCATGATTAGTTAGGCTAATTGATGTTTTAGAAATGTTAATTGGGTAATTGATTGTGTATTACACTTAGATTAATTAATTGTGAAATTTGGAATTTTATAAGTTAATTAATTTGGGCTTGATTTTGGAAATTGGGCTTGTTAGGTTGTTGTAATTGGGCTTTTGGGCTTTGTTGTAACAAAGTTGGGTTTAGGCAAAATTGGTTGGATCCAATTAGGCCCCAAACCGAATCCAAAAGGTCCAATTATGACTTAATGGACCTTAATTATTTAATTGGGCCTAATGGGCCAAAATTAATTTAAAGGCTTATGGGGTAACTCCCGGATTGGATTTTGGTTGTTCGGTTTGACCCGAGTTGACCAAAAGTCCACGCCTAATAGAAATTAATTAAAAGCCCATTGGACTTTAATTAAATAAAACATTAGATGTTTATCGGGCTTTAAAAACCCGTTGCGATTAAATTTGGAATTTAAGTCGTAAAGGTTCGTTAATAAAAGTGTAATATTTAATTTGGAATTAAATAATGAATTAGAATTAAATACGTATTAAATTGGATTTAATTATGTAATTTAATTTAATTCGTAGAAATTGTACTTTGAGTACGTGTTCGCAATACGAGTTTGACTCGAACAAAATCAAATCTTTGTTTGAACATTGGATGATCACTAATAATCAAGATTAATTAATTTGATTGATTGATTGATAACATGCTTGTATGAATACATGGTTGTGATGTTTGAATAATGTATATCGGATGGATATTAGTCGGGTTGGGCGATTTTGGAAATTGTAATAAATTTGATTTATTAAATTGGACCTGCGTGTCCAGCCTTATCTCCTATTTCTTTGTATTCTCTTCTCACCTATTCCCCTCCATGTAAAAGAGGTTCTTTTAGAAGTGTAGTGTAACGGGGTAGAGAGTATTAGTGCTAGCGGGAGAGAGAAAGTGAGAGATTTGATCTAGGATCAATGTAAAATATCCATCCGCATATCATTATTATTTTATTTCATACTCGCTTTATTATGTATTAGAATGCATGTTTAAGGGTGTATGATGATGAGACCTAACAAAGATAATTAAATTGGTAGCCAATTTGCACGCGAAAAACCCTCGTTTTATATTAAGCAAATATCCTTCCATTGAATGATTCTTGTTCAAGATCCGAAGTTGGCATTGGTTTTTATTGGCCAAAGTCAAGACCTTTGTCAATCAAGGATGTACTTGAATCATGAGAGTTTTGTTGCATATCGGTGTCTTGTCCAAATCGTGATTTTTATTGGCCAAAGTCAAGATCACTTTTTGTCCAATGACATTGATTACGAAACTTTCCTCGTCAATGGGTCCCGCTTAACTGGAATCATTAGGTTTGTTTTTGGCCAAAGCGAAGGCCTAGATGATTCGGAGGATAGGGTTAGGAAAATGTAATGGATACATTGACATTATACATATGTTTCGGACTTGGATGTCCACCTAACCGGATCTAGGAATGGATGAGATCCAATTGATCATAGAGATCTACCTAAGTTAAATAGCATACAGTTTTTTATTGGCCAAAGTCAAGGGTTGTGTGTTATTTAACGGGATCCTAGCCCACTAGGAAACGCGGTTTCCCGAGTACTCCACAGAGGGTTAGAGGCTCGACGAAAAATAGTGGGAGGCAAGTATTGATTTGCAACATTCGTTCAATTACTCGCCATACGCGCTCATTTAAATTATTTCGTCGTAATATTAAATGTTAGTTGGACTAATATTTAAATTGTTGTTTTAATAAACAGTTGGACTGTATTATACTTGATTATATATAATTGGATTATATTAATCAATATATTTGAATTAATTAATTTCAGTTTACAGTTGATTTTTATAATTGGATTATAGTAATCAATGTAATTGAGGTTAATTAATTTGGATTATATTTGATTATATAGTTGGACTATTATAATCATTATAATATATAGTACCACTAATCGTTGATTAAATAGTTGGACTATTGTAATCAAGATAAGAAATTGAAAAGTTGGATATTTAAAATATAATCTGGGATTAAAATATTTAAATGATTTAATTTTCAAATTGGGAATAAATAATAGGTTACTTTATTTGATAAAATAACTTATTATACGTTACGCCCAAAATTAAGCAAATAGTAGAGCATAAAATCTTTGGAAGATTTATGTGATGATGACTTTAATGCTTAATTTAATATACTTGTCATAAATCTAATTTTGGATTTAGAAGTATTAAAATTGCAATTTATAATTCTTGGAGAATTAATTGACTATTCATGTAAAGTCAAAGTTTGCAATTGGGCATGTAGCACAAGGTGCACATCGTTTCGATATTCAAAAACCCAAGGCTTGGCCAAAGGTTTGTGAAATATTGAAAAGGATAATTGACATATCCCGAAGTGACTACCATTTGGATATGGAAGACACGAAGGAATTAAAGAAAAGGCGAGAGGCTCTAACTTTAAAAATGTTTGTCAAAGTTATGTTCACTACTAGTATTGAAATTAGATTTTAAATACTTAGTGTGGTATATAAAATATATGTATTGATGTTCAAAATCTGCTTTGAGCAGGATACTGACTTCAAGCTGAGATTGCTCTGCGAATCGGAAACGGGACGAAAGTCACTGTTTCGACCGTAGATACCTAAGTTTAGGAACTACCCTTCGGGTATGTACTTAAATTAGGAACTGTTATGATGTAACTAGTTTGACTAGAGACATTATCTCTTTATCAGTGTTTAATCCATTGCGGATAAAACCTTTATATTATAGAACACTAAGTGTTTTATTATATAAAGATGATACTGAGATAAATACATTAAATAAAATAACAGAATTTATATTTTGAATATAATATAAAATCTCAAGCATATAAAATGACAAATAAATAGCTTAAATTGATTTGATCAATAGAGACTTATTTGTGGCATTGTTGTCTAGACACAATTTAACGAGACTCGTATATCCACACTTTTGAAGAGTGGGTACTAGGACTGATTTGACTATTCAAATAAGGTCTACGAATCTAGTTTACTAGGTAAAGTACCTAAAATACTATTTACTAGGTAATAGTGTAAAGGCCACCGATCTGTAAACCCTATTCATGGTGAAGTAAGTGGGCCCATATCTAGCTTGGCTAGATGTGTACATGAATATTTCGTGACCTTAACGGATGTGGCATCACGTTATGGTTATGTGTTTCTTTTGAAGAACACAAATACGAAACTTTGAGTTTCGACACGAAGTATACAAACAGATCGGCTGTAGTATTATGCCGCTACGGTAAGACCGTATTGGTAAATACTTAAGCAGTAAGTTTCATACGTACATGAAAGAGTACGGTATTCTTTCATATGAGGACTCCTCCCGAGACACGTCAATTGACGGTGTGTCAGAACTAAAAACCAAGTTTTGTTGGACATGATTAGGTTTTTCGCGAGTCGCTCTGAGCTACTGTTTCCTTCAACAGGATATGTATTAACAGTGCAAAACTTATTTAGAATAAGGTTCCATGTAAATCTGTTTGACAGATATCGTATAAGATATGAACGGGAAAGAAACCGGGTTTCTCATTCCTGATAATTTGGGTATGCTAGGCATAACGTTTGGATGATACCAAACTAAGGACCCAAATTGGATAAGTGCCAATATAGGTTATCCTAAGGGAAACCATAAGTATAGTACTTATAAATCTCACATGAGAACAATGTGATTGTTGCTCACCATGCGGTTTTCCTGAGAGGAATACCGATATGCAGTGGTCAGTGGGAGGATAGTGATACTCGATGAAAATCGAAGTAATACTGTTCTAGGCACAAGTCCGTAATGGAACACAAATAGTTCATCAATGATGAATCTATACCATTAATCTTCAAATACACAAGAAACCGCGTAGATCAGTGAGAGTCAGAAAACAACCTAGGGTATGGGTTTCTGATCACCTCATAAAGATTTAATCTTTAAGGTACACCAACTGATTACGTATGAGGAAGTGATACGAGGTATCGACTCCCTATTATGGCAAAGTGCCATGAGTCCGAAATGGATTCCATGTTTAACAACTATTTGGATACTAGTTGTTGTACCACAAGGCATTTTGCCTATGGTACATTAAACGTCTTCAAGGAAGACATACATGGAAGGCAACATACCAACGTACAAAGCAGGGCTTTTGACGGAAAGGTATCGTTATCAACATTATGTTAATAACGGTTCAACCTTTTACCTGTTGCCATGGTAAATCCATTTTGAAGATGCTTGTTGATAACTGCATATTTCATTTATGAAATGTGTCAGTTACAGATCAAAATCGCTTTCCTGAAAAGGAAACCTTTTGGGATGCTTTCAACATCCTGACGATTTTGTATAACCGACAAACAAGGTTTGCGGTTATTCGATCCATGTTTGGATTGAAGCAAGCATAAGGTTCTTGGAACTGACGTTTTGAAATAATCATAATGGTTATGATTTGACTCAAAACGAAATAATTCTTGTGTATATAAGGAGGTTAGTGGGAGTGCACTGACATGAATTCATGTAAATATAATAATGTCACAACTTGACAATGAAATTTCCATAAAACAATCGGTGAAAGCTTGGCTTTCATAAGAAATTCTCCGTAGAATTCTGGGGAGTAACAACCTTTATTCAAGGAATAAAGATCTACTGGGCTAGATTTGGAGTTGGTAACACTCTCTGAGAAATTGTACATTTAAAATGTACTTATATTGGTGTCTCATACGCTTTGAGCATATGGAGTCACAATCGGGTCAATCCAAGTGATAGTCACTGGATTGAAGATTAAGAACATCTGTTAGTATCTGAGAGAACTAAAGATGTTGTCTTAAACTATGGAGATGGAGAACTTGAAGTGACTGGGATCACTGCTGCAAGTTTCCAAACCGGTAAATACTGCGGTACTATAAAGTTTGAACACGGGACAGTGAGCTGGAAATCTTCCGAGCAAGATAACTGTTGCCGAATTAACAACAAATGCGGATTATTGCTGCAGCTGAGGCAGCAATAGAAGCCATTTGGATCGATAATAAATCTAATTAGATTAGATATAGTTCTGTTAGCAGCTGAGCTAGGCGTCAGCACAGGCTAAAGAATTAAAGGTCTCATCGACGATCCAGATATATACTTCTATATCATCTGATTCGTTCGGATCATACATCGTGGCGATGTGATGATCGTGTAAATCGCGTCAGACGATAATTAAGCAAATCCGCTGACGAAAACCTTTCCTCAGCAATTTGAGCGAATTGTACATAGTTCGGGGTTAGACACTCGAGTGACTGGCTATGTGCCAAGTGGGAGATTGTTGGAAATATGACCCATAGCGTCACTATTTGCACAGATCATTGTGTTGTTGTAGCAAATTAACTATGTAATAAGGAAATTGCACTCTCATCATTTGTGATTAGATCACCATAGATATATAAATGAAGAGAGGTCCCTATGATTAGTTCCTGGATTGAGATGATATGAGACAGTATCAGTCCACGAAGGATTAATCATTAAATATCCCTAGCCGTAGTATTATCGAGACTGGACATCGATAATGCGGAATAGGCTAGTATTGCACTTGTGTGCGTTGTGAGGGCACAACGACATAGTTCTCATATATATAAGTATTGGATACTTATGCAAGTGCGATAGGAGGTCGTGTTTCACCGATGGTACGGGAAACAGCTTCGCTCTGGATAGACCCCTCGGAATCCCATTGGTATTATGACTATGTGTCTATGGGAGGCCGAAATCAAGGTAGGTGTGTAGTCTTAACCTGAGACTGCATCGCTAATACTTACGATAATCGATAACTTTGGTCTTGGTGGTAGGGGACTTTAACCGGGTCTGTGTACACCACTTCTGGGTTTATCAGAGAGTCGTAGTGTATTGGGTGTGATGTCAAGACGGAAGTGTCACTTCAGTCATATTGGAGATGATGTCACGCAGGATACGGTACTAGTGCTCTTAAGTGTTGCGCAACCATCGGGATATTATGACCAGGTCATGTATATCCGATTATAGAGACTATGTTACCAGACATCCGACATGTGCTTCGGACGGGGCAGACACTTATCCAGCCCCAGCCCTAGCACGTGACTATCCGATACTGGGCCAATATACACAATACTACGGTATACTACGCTTGATACAGATCTATATATTCCTGTAAGAATATTTCTGGAGAATTGGGTAGGCATGGCGCTTTGCTAGAAGCCAACCTTGTCTTGTAAATCGATATAAACGTAGTACGAGGTACTTACGTGTTCGGACAGTCCGACGATCGTATTTACTGCCAACATATCCGGAGATCTCATGGGTCGCTTCCTGAAGATTCACCGATGATGTATGACTCGCACTTTGATTAATCTGGGATTAATTAGTAGAGAGAGATAGAATTAATCTGGGATTAATTCGATGAGAGAGAAAATTAATCTGGGATTAATTGCGGAGATATTTTATCTGGGATAAAATATTAATTAAAGAGAGAGAACGATTAATTTGGAATTAATCGATAAAATTAATATATTCGATATATTATCGAAATTGGATTTCGACGCGGAATTAAAATTAGATTTTAATTCGGGCGAACGAATTAATTTAGAATTAATTCGTTAGCGACGTGAATAGTGAATTCGCTAGGCGTAATCACTTAATTACGACGCGACGGAAAATTCGTTAATTTGGAATTAGCGAACCCGAGCCCGAGAGTGATTGCGAGCGCATTCGCATTTCGAATTCGAGCGCGGCACGCGAGTCACATCAAGCGTCAAATCGCTAGTCGCGTCAATCGTCAAATCAATTGTCACTTTGAGTGATGTGACTTGACAATATGTCACTTTATTAAAGTGAATAGATGTGATGTGAAAAGTGATGTGATATGACTTAAAGTTAAAAGTAAAAGTGATGGAATATGAAAAGGTTTGGAATATATATAATGTTTTATTTATTTTTGGAAAATAAATGAATAAATATATATTACTTTTTCTTTTCCCTTTTACTATTTATTCGGTCCTCTTCTCCTCTTTATGACAACTCTTCCTCTCCCTCTCTTTTTTTCTCTTCTTCTCCCTCACGTTTTGGAAACCGATTCTTGTTCTTCAAAATTCTGGGTTCCACCGAAATTTGAGAAGCAAAATGGAAGATGAACTAGTGCTAGCACACCTTGAGTGATACATAGGTGATAGGGAAGTGATTCTTTTGAGCATGGAAGCTTGAAGCTTGGAGCTTCAATGGAGTTCATGCATGGCCGATTCTGGAGGTTTAAAGAGGACTGAAATCACACAGCCCACTGCAAGGAGGAGCTACTGCCGAGCTCAATGGAGGACGAAAATGGCTTGTCTTCTTCATTTCATCAAAACCGAAATTCAATGTGAGTATATTCCGCACCTCCTTTGATGTGTTCATATGCGGTTTTTGTGCATGATTTGTGATCCTTGGGACTTTGATTTGAACTCTTACAGACCATGATTGCAGACTTTCGGCAGTTGAGGGAAACTGTCATGGATATTGAAGAAGAAGAGGCCGAAAATAGAAAGTTCTATGGTCTGAACAGGAGGCTCATTGGAGGAACATCGGGAACAAAGCCCGTTTCTGCTGAGATTGTCGCTATCCGAAACCGGCGATTTTCCAACTTGGGAAGACCCCTGTCAAAGGTGCTAGAGAAACTGAAGAGGCAAGGGCTCTTAAAACCCTTGGAAGCCAAACCATTACCCAATCTCCTACCATCACATTATAACCTAAGCCTTTACTGTCACTTTCACCAACAAAAGGGCCATGACACCGACAACTGCGCCCGACTCCGCCATGAAATCCAAGACCTAATAGACTCCAAGAAAGAACCTGCCCCAGAAACAGAATAGTCTGACACACACAGAAACCCCTTACCCAACTACTGTGCCGTACCACCACCAGCCTATATGATCAATTCTGGCCTCCCAGAAGACCTTGTCCTAAAATCCTTTCACCCTCAAGCCTTTTGCCTGGGAATCTGGGATAGTACTAGTGAAGATGAGACTGAGCAAGGGAAAATCTTTTGGCTTGATTTCTCTAGTAGTGATGAGGAAGAAGTAAGAGGAATGACACATAGCGGTCGTTTTTACAATGATATGGCAGAAAATGGTAAGGAAGTTTTGACAGATGGTAGAGAAGTGGTTGAGACTGCAGAAAATACTGAGGGGGATATAGTGCTGAGGCAATTGAGGAAGACTAGAGCACAAGTGAGTATCTGGGAACTGTTACGTGCATCTCGGGAGCATAGGCAAGCCATGGTTGAGGCTTTGAGCAAGATTGTGGTACCGGAAGACGCCAACCCCGCAATGTTTGTTGGGTCGGTTCAGAAGGAAGCTTTGCAGATATCTTTTTCTGAGGATGAACTCCCAGCAGAGGGGAGGAAATATACAGGCCTCTATTTATCAGGGCCGATGTGAGGGGCAAGAGAACTTCATGTGTAATGGTGGATGACGGTTCGTCCATCAATGTGTGCCCGCTGAAAATTCTGGCAAGATTGGGTATGAAAGCAACACACTTGGACCCCTCTAGTATGACTATTAAGGCTTATGATGACAGTAAAAGGGGAGTTGAGGGTACCTTGTGGCTATGGTCAAGGTAGGACCGATTGAAGATGAGGTTGAGTTCACAGTACTGGACATCCCGGCTACTTTCGCCTTATTGTTGGGAAGGCCTTGGTTTCACAAACTTGGGGGCGTGCCTTCCACTTTACATCAGATGATCAAGTTCCCGTATGAGGAGAGAGTTGTTACTATCCGGGCTGAGTTAGATAATGCCGTGGCTACCTTGGAGATACAACCTTTCACGAGGTTTCAGGTGTCAGCTACTTTTGAGGAGTGGGTGGATCCTAGGGTGGCTAGAATATGGAGAAAATGAAGTTTGAGCCGGGTAAAGGTTCAAAACTACCAGATTTCAGAGGACAGACTACTCGAAAGGGTTTGAGGTACAAGTCTGATGAAGAAAAGCCAAAGGTCAAGAAAAAGGGCCTAAAACTGATGGAATGTTTTGTGAAAGCTTCAGGATATCAAGGGGAACCTGAACCTGTGAAGTTAATGGAATTGTGGTACCTGGGTTTGAGATCTTCCAGGATATGTTGGGTAAGAAGCCGATAGTTGAAGAAATTGTGAAGAAAGAAGAAGAGAATTGGGAGGAAGAGAACTGATGAAGTTGGAGGGCCTGACTCTGGGGAGAGAAGATAAAAAGCCTGAGGAAAATTTGGTTGCAGAGGAAGAAGTGTCTATAGATGATGAAGACATTTACCTTCCTGATTTGTTTTTGAATGTACTTCGCATTATCCAATAATAAAGACATCTCTTTTGCTTACTTGCCTGAGTCATTTCCATTTACACTGCACGAATCAAGCATATTTGACATCAGTTCAGCCAGAACTACTGCATTTAACTTGGGTACACTTGAGAACCCCAAGGAAATTTGATTGCAAGTGAAGTGAAGTAACCTCCGAAGAAAGGAGAAACTAGAAGAAGTGTTGGTCAGATATGCCAAAGTGTTTGCTTGGTCCTATGAGGATATGCCTGGGGTAGACAGAAACATTGCCCAACACACAATACCAACTTATCCGAATATGAGGCCAGTAAAACAGAAACTCCGACGGATGAGACCAGAATGGGCTGAGAAAGTCATAGAGGAGGTTAAGAAATAGATAGATGTGGGGTTCCTAGAAGTAGTAAAATATCCAGAGTGGTTGGCTAATATAGTGCCGGTACCAAAGAAAGATGGGAAGGTCAGAATGTGTGTAGACTACATAGATCTCAACAAGGCTTGTCCGAAAGATGATTTTCCTCTGCCGTATATAGATGTTCTGGTTGATAGTGCGGCTTTATCTGCTATGTATTCATTTACAGATGGATTTTCAGGTTACAATCAGGTTCTCATGGCTGAGGAAGACAAACATAAGACTGCATTTGTTACTGAGTGGGGTACTTATTGCTACAAGGTTATGCCGTTTGGGCTTAAGAATGCGGGGGCTACTTATCAGCGGATGGCCACTACACTTTTCCACGACTTGATGCACAAAGAGATTGAGGTGTATGTGGATGACATGATGGTGAAATCAGAGACAAGAGTTGGGCATATTGAAGCACTGGAGAGGTTCCTTCAGAGAGTTGACAGATACAACCTGCGGCTTAATCCCAAGAAGTGTGTGTTTGGAGTGACATCGGGGAAATTGCTTGGTCATACAGTGGGAATGGGCGGAATAGAGGTAGACTCCTAAAAGATCAAGGCAATCACAGAAATTCCTGCACCAAAGACAGAAAAAGAAGTCAGAGCATTCTTGGGAAAAATTCAGTACATCAGTCGGTTCATCGCCAAGTTAACATCAGTATGTGAGCCTATCTTCAAACTGTTGAGAAAAGATCAGCCAGTGAGATGGAATGAACAGTGTCAGACAGCCTTCGACAAAATCAAAGAGTACTTGGTGAAGCCTCCTGTATTGAAACCTCCGAGACCGGGCAGACCTTTGATATTGTATTTGGCTATAGAATCAGAAGCACTGGGGGCAATGATGGTACAGGCAGGTGAGACAGGGGTAGAACATGCAGTTTACTATATGAGTAAGAAGATGCTCCCGTATGAGGCTCGATATCAGGAAGTTGAGAAGATCTGTCTTGCAGTGGTATGGGCTTCCAGAAAGTTGCGGCATTATTTCCAATCTTACAAGATCCAGGTAGTGGCAAAGGAAAATCCTCTGAAATATCTTCATTCGGTGCCTTCACTAGTGGGAAAATTGGGCGGATGGTTGGTATTGCTGACAGAGTTTGACATTGAGTATCTCACCTCCAAAGTGATCAAAGGGCGAGCAGTAGCAGAGTTTCTGGCATTGCAACCTGTTGAGGGGGATCAGTATAAGTTTGAATTTCCAGACGAAGAGATCCAAGCAATAACAGTTCAGAATGGAAGATGTACTTTGACGGAGCAGTGAATTACAAGGGAGCCAGAATCGGGATCGTGATAGTAACCCCCGAGGAGAGACTTTGCCTTTGGCCAAGAGGTTGACATTCAGAGTAACTAATAACATGGCCGAGTATGAAGCATGTGCTTTTGGTTTGACAGCATTGATAGCCTTGAAGGCCGGGAGTGTGGAATCTACGAAGATTCTATGTTGGTGGTCCAGCAGATGCGAGGAGAATGGGAATTGAAAGAAGAACGGTTGAAACCTTACCTTTTTCACCTCAGAAAGTTGGCACAGTTTATCCCCGAGTGTAAGTTTCAGCACTTACCGAGAGAAGAGAATCAGATGGCAGATGCATTGGCTACACTTGCAGCGACTTGGGAAAATCCAGAGAAAAGTTAGTGATGAGACCGTTGATACTGACAACAGCAAGCAGACCTGTTTATGAGACAGAAAGAATTCTAGAAGTTGAGGTCGACGATGGTAAACCTTGGTATTATGACATTCAGAGGTATCTGGAACATGGTGAACTCCCGGAAAGGGCAGGCAGAAAAGACAGAATAGCCATTCAGAAGTTAGCTTCCCAGTATATGACTTTGAAAGGGGAACTGTACAGGAGGCAAGCAAACGGTATTCAGTTGAAGTGTTGAGAAAGGAAGAAGCCCAGCATATAATGGAAGAAATACACGTCGGGGTATGTGGTCCGCACATGAACGGGTTGAATCTGTCCCAAAAGATAGTGAGACAAGGTTTTTATTGGTCAACCATGGAAACAGACTGTGCGAAGATGGTAAAGCACTGTCATGACTGTCAAGCACATGGTAATTTGAATCACTTACCGCACACAGAGTTGCACGGGTTGTCAGAGCCGTAGCCTTTCTCAGCATGGGGAATTGATATGATTGGAGAAATTTGACCGAATGCATCGAATGGGCATCGCTTCATAGTAGTGGCAGTAGATTACTTCTCGAAGTGGGTGGAAGCCGAGTCATTCCGCAATGTTACAGCAAAACAGATGGCAAAATTTATAGCTCGGAACCTCATTTGTCGGTATGGTATGCCGCATCATGTAGTGACAGACAACGGAGTTCAGTTTCAAGGAGAGACGAAGGCAATGTTACAGAGGTATGGGATAGGCCACCACAAGTCATCACCGTACAGGCCGCAGGCAAATGAGGCAGTTGAGGCAGCCAACAAGACTATAAAGACGATTCTAGCCAAGATGACAGAAAATTGCAGAGATTGGGCCGAGAAATTACCGTATGCTCTGTGGGGGTACAGAACATCAGTAAGAACAGAAACAGGGGCAACACCTTACTCTTTGGTCTATGGAATGGAAGCAGTATTGCCAGTAGAAGTGGAAATACAGTCTATGAGGGTATTAGCAGAGGCAGAATTACCAGAACGGGAATGGGCCGCCCAGAGGTTTGATCAGTTAGCACTATTGGATGAGAAGAGAACGAAGTCTTTGTATCACATGCAGTTGTATCAGAAGAGACTAGCCCGGGCATTCAACAAGAAAGTGCGTCCTACCAAGATCAGAAAGGGTGATTTGGTACATAAGCAGTCAAGGCCGTCGACGACAGATCCGAGAGGAAAATTCAGACCTAACTGGGAAGGACCTTACATAGTGCAAAAGGTAATGGGAAATGGGGCAGTGAGGTTGTCATACTTGGAAGGAAACGAGTTCACCGAGCCGATCAACGTGGACAGATTGAAGCAATACTTTGCCTTAGGGAGAAAGGACCGAGTAATCACTAAGGGAATTGGCAGAAGACCTAACCCAACGGAGTAGGAAAATCATTCATGCATACACGTAACATTGCATTCTTTCCGTGTTTATTTTTGTTTTGTGTTCGCAGGTTCGAAGAAAAGAAAAAGCGGCAGAAATGAGCCAAACAGCGCCAACGCAGTTTCAGTTTTGGGGATGAGTCCCAAGAGGCGAGGCCCACATTAGTATCAGTCTGGGGCGAGGCCGACATTAGTATCAGCTTATGGCGAGGCCCACTTTTGTTAGCGGTATTGGGTCGAGGTGCCCAGGGTCGAGGTGCCCCCGTTGTCGGTTGTAGTTCCGGGTCGAGATGCGTGCCCAGGGTCGAGGTGCCCACTACATCATCATATTCAGGGCGAGGTACCTATTGTCAGCGGTATTGGGTCGAGTTAACCAGGGTCGAGGTCCCCCGTTGTCGGTTGTAGTTCCGAGTCGAGATGCGTGCCCAAGGACGAGGTGCCCACTACATCATCATATTCAGGGCGAGGTCCCTATAGTCAGTGGTATTGGGTCGAGGTGCCCAGGGTCGAGGTGCCCCCGTTGTCGGTTGTAGTTCCGAGTCGAGATGCGTGCCCAGGGTCGAGGTGCCCACTACATCATCATATTCAGGGCGAGGTCCCTATTGTCAGCGGTATTGGGTCGAGGTGCCCAGGGTCGAGGTGCCCCCGTTGTCAGGTGCAGTTAGTGGGATGCGTACCAGGATCGAGGTCCACTGCAGCACTAACTCAGATCGAGGCAACAGACGAGCCAGGTAAGTGAAAATGCATTGCATAACTTTGATAGGATTGTTCAAAGTCACACACTGCACAAGTCTCATCAAAGTGGGGGCGACTGTAGGCATTGTATTTTTGCATGTGAAACCCGATGATGAGTCTCAGTTGGAGGCACTACCTTTTAAGTCGCGAAAGCCACGGGAA